>JAOTRH010004299.1:0-23963 GCA_034768845.1 Heliamphora exappendiculata
GAGCTTCAACTCGGAATCAAGTCGTAGTTGAAGATTAGATCTACAATAGGTATTCTTCTAAATTAACTTTGGTTGCATGAGTTTATTTTTGATAGTTCGACGTCAAAATTTTTATCTGGAGCCCGTTTTGGCGTTTGCCCGTCCAGTTAATTTTTTACCGATTAATCATTTTCAAAAACAATGATCTTGGCAGTATTGCCTCCAACAATCGGGTAGTTCTTCTAGTGCGCCTTCAACTATCGAGAACCGTAGGCTATAACCTTACCTCCCTGCATCAGAACACATCCAAGACCGTCATGTGATGCATCACAGCACATTGTATACCCCAAGCCTCGCTCTGGAATGATCAACACTGGCGCGCTAGTCAACCTCGTCTTCAGCTCCTGGAATGCTGACTCACAAGACTCGCTCCACACAAACACAACTCCCTTCCGCGTCAGACGCGTCATCGGTGCAGTTAGTCTCGTAAAATCCTTCACGAACCACCGGTAGTAGCTTACCAAACCCAGAAAATTATGAATCTCAAAGACACTCTTCGGTCGCTCCCAACCGGTCATAGCATCAGTCTTCGACGAATCCATAGCCACTCCGTCTGTCGACACTACGTGTCTAAGAAACCTCACCTCAGACATCTAGAAGTCGCACTTCTCGAACTTCGCATACAAACGATGCTCTCTCAAACTTTGTAGCACGATCCGCAGGTGATCCTCATGTGGCTCCCTAGTGGGTGAATATATAAGTATATCATCCACAAACACTACCACAAAACTGTCCAGATAAGGATGGAAGATCCGATTCATCAAACTCATGAACATAGTAGGAGCGTTCGTCAAACTGAACGGCATAACTAGAAACTCGTAGTGACCATAGTGAGTCCGGAAGGCGGTCTTTGCTATGTCCTCATCCCTAATCCTCAACTGGTGATATCTTGATCTCAAGTCAATCTTCGAGAAGCAGCTCAATCCCTTCAGCTGATCAAATAAATCATCTATCCTCGGCATCGGATACTTATTCTCCACTGTCACCTGATTTAGCTTCCGGTAATTGATACACAAACGCAAAAATCCATCATTCTTCTTAGCAAAAAGAGCAGGAGCTCCCCACGGCAAAATACTCGGGCGTATAAACCCTATGTCTAGCAACTCCTGAAGTTGTACCTTGAGTTCACGCAACTCAGCGGGTGCAAAATGATAGGATAATATAGATATGGGAGCAGCTCCAGGAACTAGATCAATAGAGAACTCTACCTCACGGCTCGATGGTAACTCAAATAGATTGACATGAAAGACATCTGGGTAGTCACAAACCACCGGAGGTAACTCTCCTCGAGTCCCAATCCCCTCATCCAACATGAGAGCTGCAAAAAGGAAACCCAGGTTGCCCTGGTTTCGCACAACGCCTGGCATAGACCTCAAACCCTCATCCGGGTCACCGAGAAAACAAAAGTAATCTCTCGCTAGTGTACAAATCGTTACCCTTCGTCGATCGCAATCGATGAAGGCATGATATGTGGTCAGCCAATCCATCCCTAGGATGACATCAAATGCGTTCATGTCTAGAATAACAAAGCCAAACTCTAAACAACGACCAGCGACCTCCAACACATAGGATCTAAAAACAAGACTCAACGTCACACTCCCACTACTGGGTTCTCCACGCTCAAAGTACTACCCAACTAGTCCATCTCCAACCCCAAGACAGATGCAAAAGAAGATGATATAAACGAATGCGATGCTCCGGTGTCTATGAGAACACCGGCCCATGATCTATAGACTAGAAAAGTACCTCTCATCATGGAGGTGGTAGCAGCAGCATCGGGTACGATCGGTGCTCTAGATGAACTAGGATCTATAAGAACATAAGCCCTGGCCTGTCCACTGCGGCCCTGAACTGTCGACTGCAATGATGCGCCCCCTTCTGCAAACCTAGATGGCTGGCGTCCCTAGGCAGATGGAGTAACAGGTGCTCCAGCTGTACTCTGCATACTCCCTCCTCCAGGGCAGTCCCTACGGATGTGCCCAAACTGGCCACACTCAAAACATATCACTGGCCCCCTCCCCTGCACCTGCGACTGCGATTGTGCCTGAACAGGCGTTGCACTCCGTCACTCAGCCGCATGATGCCCTGGCTGTTGGCATCTATGACAAGCAAGCGCTCTCTGATTTGACCTTCCTGTTGAGGCTATGAGAGGCGTGGATGCAGAAGACTGTGGCGGATACGACCCCACCGGATGAGAACTCAGACCAGACGTCTGACGACGCTTGTTCTCCCTGCGTTCCTAATCCTGTGTGTGTCCCCCACCTTGCTGACTCCTACTATCCCTGTCTCTACGCATCTCATTCAGAGTATCCTTCACTTTCACAACATCTCCACCAGCTCTGTAAAGACTTACATCCTGAACGATGCCACTCTATCACGAATGGTGGGCATCAAACCCCTCTCGAACCGTTTCGCACGGAACTCATCTGTAGGCATAATCTCCTGTGCAAATCGAGATAAACTAGTGAACTCAGTCTCATACTCAATCACTATCATTGTCCCCTACGTCAGAAATAGGAAGTCCTCTTTGCAGCGATCCCTTAGAGTCGCTGAAAAGTATTTCTCCAAAAATACCTTCGTGAATGCCTCCCAAGTGCCAGCAACTGTAGTCTTGGTGAACTTCCACCATATGTGAGCACTCCCCCTCAACTGGAAGGCAGCAAATGAAACCCGCAGAACATCCTCCTCAATCTGAAGAGTATCAAGGATCCTGGTAACCAACTTCAGCCACTCAATGGCCACTGTGGGGTTGGGATCCCCAGAAAAGGTAGGAGGGTCTAGACGGTGAAACTCACGCATCACGACCGTCGCCCTCGGCTCAGGTATACGCTCTCTCCCCCTGGAGGCCTCAGCCAGCTACCGGATGGACCCTACCATCTCACACATTAGGTTCCCGTCAATAGGTCCTTAGGGTGCATTAGCATCCCCAATATCTGGGACTGGAACATCCCTTTGGCCAGAACCACGGCCACGGCCTCGACCACAGCCTCGTCCTCCCCGCGTGGACATAACTATGTACGAATGCAACATAACAAGATAAGCATCCATACAACATGTTATTGCTAACGTAAATGAAAAATCTCATATAAGCACGCTAACACATAACCACGTAGATCATGTCATCACATCTCACATACCGAGGAGAACCGACAAGAAAGACTTGTCCATCTGGATAACCGACTTAGAGTCCTTGCTAGAAATCACGTCCGCGAAATGCATCTCTTACATGACTCTCATGGTTGTTAATCCAAACGCCCGAAGGCAAGACTAGTCAATCCTAAGGTCCAACCTGCATACCCACGTATACATCACAAGCTATCATGCTGATGTTAGGAAAATGCTATAACACATGCAATCAAGCACACATACATCCTCACAAGGTGATGTACCCTCTTTTTCATGGCTCATAGGTATTCGAACTCAGAGCTCTGATACCAAGTTGTCACGCCCCAAATGCCAGGGTCACGCGAAAGGCCACCCAAACATCGTTTATGGAAATAAGATTTTCATAAGAAATCAAAATGAACAACATTTGGATAAAATTCTCACAGTTCAACTCTCATAAATTGAAAACATGCATTCTCATACATGAATAAGTATATCGCCTCAAGGCGTACAAAACCAGCCTTCTTAAACAAGCATCACATGTAAAAGTACATGTCAAAGAGGGAAACTACAGCTAGTCTTCCGCCACCACAGGAATCTAGGTCAACTCTTTATGCTCACCTGAAAAGGGTTTTACAACAAAATCTCACACCATGAGCCGAAGCCCAATAGAAAATAGACAGTAAAGTTGTAAAGCAGTTTATGCAATTACACACACAAGCTCAACCACAAAAACTAAAAAGGTTTTCCTTCCAAAACTACAAGTTTTCTGTCAGACAATCACGAGTCTCATAAAAGTTTTATCTTATAAAATTCTACATTTTTCATCCTTCAAACTATGCATATCAACCTAACAGATATCATGCCATAGTAAAGGAAAAGCTGTAAATATATAGTAAGCTCGACTCAGGCTACATAGCCGAGGAGAAAGATAAAATGTAGTCCTATGTACCGACTCTGCCACACCGACAAAGGTAACAACTATAGACTCTCGTCCATTACCCTAGGCTCACAGGCTTAGTAATGAAAGTTCTATACGGAGTCACTACAACGACGCCATTAACGGAGGCAACTGAACGACTCAATTTATAGGAACTAACCCAAAGGTACAAAGCACCTGCTGCTTAATTTACGGGACCTGAGCCCGACGGTACAAAGCACCCACACACTAAATTTACTGGGACTAACCCGAAGGTACAGAGCACCTATGCTGCACACGTTTTTGAACTTACACTGAGGAGCAATTGAAGCCCAACTCAACCAAACCCACTGTCACGGTCCATTTATGAAAAATATTTAAAAACTCAACCGTAGGTCAACTACGAAAACCCTCAAAATAGTTTATACAACACATGTATAAAAGAGATCCAATCCATCAAAATGGAGTTCTAAACCATTTCCAACAAAATGTTTAAAAACTGATACTCAACCCCGCGGGTTAGCTTCAAACCTCCAAAAAGTCATTTTTCACCATTTTCTCAAGACACCTCATTTTCAAATCTCCTTTTGAAAATTACAGATATAACGTACTCGAAACATGTATACAACCAAGAAAATGTGTAAAAACCCTACTTTTACCCAAAACAAAGGTTTACACATGAAAATCACCTTTGATATAGTTTTTACCCGGTGAAAACACATATAATTACATATATCACCATTTTATAGAAGTAGGGTCTAGAATCCTACCTCAGAGAGTCAAGAACTCGACGTCTCAAAACTAAATGGTGTCAGAACGAGAATCCGACCAGATGGATAAGAAACCCTCGGCCTTAATAGCAAAGATCCACAAAGGGATCAACCCAAAACCAAGCCCCGGGCCCTCAAAGCTAGAGAGAAGGTAGAGAAAAGTGGTTTCTTAGCTTGGAAGAAAGGTTTTTAAACAAATATCTCTGCCACAGGAAAATTTATAGAAAATGGAAAATTGCATAGTTCAGTCGACCGAACCCCACAGTTCAGTCGACCGAACTCAGAAAAACTAGTTCAGTCGACCGAACCAACCCCTCAAGTCGACTGAACTCAAGACCAGAAGTGTACTTGAATCTGATGTGGTTTCTCAACCCAAAAACCAACCCAACCAACCTAAACAAGGTCCGAGAAAGCGTAAAACACATATACACCTGCTGTTCTACAACTTTAAAGCCTAACTCATGCATCGAAGCTATTCATATACTGAAATAAACATGTCAAATATATAAATACCATAAGAACAAGGTTTTGGGTCTCACATGATGTGTTTGGACATTAAATTAATCTTTGAAGAATCGAACAAGATCTAAACTAGCTTACGGGTTGTGGGGTTTGGATTCATGATTTTGTATGATGTTTGAAGATTTGAATATATAAGTGTAGACATGGTCATATAATTAAAATTTTCATGGATTAGAGAACTAAGAATCATCATTTAACTTAAGTACAAATGAATTCCTAAAAACCTAGTTAACCTTTGGAACAGGGAGTTTGGGGTAGGAGGTTTGAACAATGTAAGTTGTTGGTTGGTAAGTGCATGGTTGAGTTTGTGATTTGTAGACGAGATTTGGAGTCTAATGAGTTTAGACCTTATAAAGAGACGTTAAATTGTTTCAGTTTATTAAGGGGGAAACATGAATATGACATAATGCAAGGAGGATTTGAATGATATTGTAAAATTTAACGCAAGTTGTTGAATTATGAATTAGGAGGTTAGATTCATAGTTTAATTTTGAAACTTGGGGCGCTTGCTAAAGGTCTAGTTAACATTCGATTTATTGGTTTGTGTTTTATCAAAAGTTAGTAAGATTGTTGGAATTGAAGCACTCGAATTATTGTTTGGATCTAGAAGTACGATACAATATGAATAAATAATAAATAATAGCATAAGTTAGAGTTGTGTCAAATCTATGTGCAATAGTATGGTGGATCGAATGATGACAAGATGTTGTAACTTTGTGTATAATTTTTTTGAGACTAACCAAAGGTGTAATTGGGCTCATAGTTAAGGAGGGAACTAAGTTGTTAATGTGACTAAGTTTCACGAAGATTGGACGAAGGATTGGAACAAGGTTGGAATGTGAAATTGATGAGTTTCTGATATAGTTAATTGGTAAATTAAGGTTTAACTTACACTACGAGGATTATTATACAAATTGAAATGTAACCCAATTTAATAAAATTTGAATCTTAATAGCTTGCATTGTAAACTTGATACTAAATTTGGGTTTGTAATAACATGAGAAATTGGTTTTAAACAAGGGAATGAATCTAATCACGAGACAAAAGTACATAGAACCTATATGTTGGAAAGATGTTATGAATGAAGTAATCAACTTGAACAACAAAGCATCGTTGGGGCTATATAATGTGTAGGTTTGAAGTTGATAAATTTAATAGATGATGGGATATGAAAATCTTGTAATGAGAAAGAAACTTATGAAAGTTCGCTTGAGATTATAATGATGTATCAAAAGGTGAGAGAATACATTAGGATAAAGAATGTGAATGGAGAATTTATGCATGAGGTGGATTGTGGTTAAATTTATTAAACCCTTGCCTTTGAAAATTTGAATTTAATTATATGAGATGGGATGAGTGTTTAATAAATGAAAACTTTGTGTTATGATGGTTTAAATATTGTTATTTGAGCCTTTGAATTTTATAAATAATGAGCATTGGTTGGAAGTTACAAGGAGATGAGAATGATCGATCAAATGAATGTGCGAATTCAAAGACATAAAGGTTGTGATCAAATTGAATGCAAAAGTGAGGTTGACGTCTGGAAATGTGAGATCTTGAATTTAGTAAATTAAACTATTGACATGATTTGGATAATTAAAATGTTGGTAATGTCACTCAATTATTTAATTAAAATTAATGAGTTAAGTTAATATACGTTTGAGACTTTATCTATTGAAATAAATATGGAAATTAAAATGAGGAATAGAAACATAGATGGTTGTACATATACGGATGTACGTAAGTTGTGATTATTGATGAAATATGATTGGAAATTGTATTAGTGAAAGAGAAAATAATCGCACCATATATGAATAAGAAGATTGTATTGGGATTATTTTATGTTGATGAAAGAAGAAAATTATGAAAATATGTTTGAGATTTATGGTTCAATGAACCTTGAGTTTTATTGAGTCGACATTCAAATAATGATGATTTAATGTATGATTTGAAACTTAAAATTTTAACTGAGCAATGTAATATGAATATTATGGATAAAGAAAGTGATTTGAGAATCTGTTGGTAAAATTGTAGTGGGGAGATGGACTCCCAGTTGATTAATGAATACTGTTATGGTTAATCAAATGTTGAACCGAGGATGATTGATGTGGATGTGATTAAGTTGGGCTTGACTAGCTCTGCGGTGAAATCCTAAAAACTTGCGCAAGTAGGGTGCTCTACCCATCAGGTTAATTCCCGAAAAAGTGTGCATGGGTTGCCTATCCGTCGGTGTTCCTTAGGAAAATCGAAAAAGGTGGTTGTCGGGGTAAGTTATAGAGCTATCTATTACCCAACGGTTTCGCGTAGCCTGTTGGGGGAATAGGGAGGGGTTTCTATAAGCTGCACCCGACGTCGGTTCAATATGAAATTAATGAAATAAAATGAAAATGTGAATAAAAGATAAGAGAATTGAAAGAAAGATAATGAGAGAAGAATGCAACTAATGAAAAGGAAAAAGAAAAGAAAGGGATAGTAATGAAAATTTGGTAGATAAACATAACACTGAAGCGAGTTAATGATAATATAAGATTGAAAGAATTACTAGACGAATTAAATGAAAGAGGTAGTAAAAAAAATAGTTTAAAGATTGAATGAAAAAGGAATAATAAGTCTAGTTAATATGAAAGAGGGAATGACTAAAGATACATTAAGAGGAAGTGTCACAAACTTTAAGGGGCAAAGGAATTAACAAGACTCAGTATTTTATTTAAGCTTACAACAAATGGAGATGTGCAAGTTATGAAAACGAGGAAATAAAATAATAATGTGTTGAATGATTTAATAAGAAAGAGGAAAGATTAGTGAATAAGTATGAAGTGATGAAGAATAAAAATAGATCATAAACATGATTTGAATGAAATTGTAATTATATCATGCCATTCATACTTCACAAATCATGCATTACACTTTCTTTAGTCTTTATCCTACGAGCTTCGGTTCAGGTTGCATATATCCCATCTTTTCAGGTTTTAACCAAAGAAAGGCATGAAGGCATTCCAGAGTTTTGACGAATGAAGAACCTGGACTTATCATTATATGTTGGAGACATGTAATTGTTGTGGTAAAATGCAAAGGATTCAAAGATGTGATTCATATTCACCATTTATTTTGTACCAGTATAATGAAGCTTATTTTATGATTGAGCTATGAACTAACATAGTAGGAGGTTGAACTTTGAGCATTTGTATCTAGTAAGGGATCGTCACATTGAATGATCTAAATTTATTTCAATTCAAAGAATGATTTGTAGGATTAAGTTTAAGGAAGTGGTGAATGTTATTGAACGTATGACATTTAGTTGGAAATGAATGCATTTTGTACAAAGTTAAACAAATTAATCATTAAGTAGTTTTACTGTGATTGTGGGTTGAAATCTAGGCGATGCCTGAGTATATACATGATTATTGAGTTTAGTAGGTTTACAAGAAAATTGGGATAGTCTGAAAATAGAGGAATCTCTGCCGAAACTTTTAAGATTTATACTTAGCTTATTTTGTAATCGAGGAGTTAAGTTCTCTTAAAAGTAGGTAAAAGAATAGGGAACACTGTCATAAGTTTCTGAGTTGGTGATCTATGTTATGGAATTGGAAGAAGGATAATGATACCAAGATTATTTAGCGTGGTTGCGTTCAAATGACCAAGCTCGGAAAGAAAATAAGTTTGAAAACAAACTAAGTTCAGGAAGTGGGATTATATAAAAACGTTTCCATCACTTACTCAATGAAGTTAGGTGGTCACATGGGGTTCACGTGCCTCGGGTCGAGGGCATGATAGAATGGTATCAGAGCTCTACGTTCGAATACCTATGAGTTGTAGATGATAATGATATTTGTGTATATGACTTGTTTGATGATTATAGGCACCACTACATGGCATGAACTGCATGCTTGCATGGGTTTGCGACTGAATTGTCTTGCGTGCTCTATGTGTTTATGTGTGTATAGAGGTTGAATCTTGGGAGTGATATAACTTTTCTTTGGGCATCTAGTTAACTATTATTGATGTGGTGTGTTTGATTTTGATCGATACGTTTGTATAATTATGTTGCGTTAAAATTTCAGGGGAGAAAAGGTTAAATTGAACTTTGATCTTAATGACTCTCGTAACCTTCCCTAGTTAGAAGTTAAGTCTCTAAGGCTAGAATATGACTGTGGGTGAGGTTATGTTATAGGTCGCAGGGATACAACCAGATGATTGTTGATGGCTAGAAATTCAAACCCAGGAGTTAAGAGTTGATTGTTTAAATTTGTAATACGATAATTATACCTTGGTGTTAGTAGACCATAAAAAATAGTTAGAATCTTCTGGAAAAAAAAATGGTTGTTTTGGTTTGATTGCGGACTTTGTTCTATAACAGTGTATCTGGAAGTGGCATAGACGAAGGAGTAATAGCTATGAATCTTGAATATTTTAAAGACTTGGACGTAAGTGATTTTTTTTTTGGGTGGCCAAATTCTTATATGGGTAATCTTTTCAAGAATAAATACCCCTTTGTGATCTCTATAAGACTGAGGAATTTGGATTGGTGACACGATATCTTTTTCATGGATTGGATCCATATTAAGCTATGGCTCATTTTATCTCTGCTAGAGAAGTAATTATTTGTTCATCTAGAAGGTTGACATAACCTGAAACTTTATTTAATGGACATCACTTGGGATATTGTTATCTGTACGATGGCACTATTAGGAATGTATGCAGCGATTCAATTATTCAATTTGAGTATAGGGTTAAGCCAAGAGTCTCTTTGCTGCTAGTGAACCAGTTAGTGTGTTGATTGCAACTACTCTATCAAAACTAGTATGTGAGGGATGTTCTTGATTCTTCTTCAAGTTGTAATTTGAGATGATGAAAGAAATATTGCTTTGTACAGTGAATTATAAGAATGATTTTTCTGACCGCCAAGTAATGTTGTATTTGATTGGTTGTGATTGAGCGAGAAAATGTTGTCAAGAAATATTGCATATCTTGTCAGGAATAGGTAGAAGAGGAAAGAAGTCAGTCTAAGGGGGATCGTTGTTGAGTTATGGGTTGAGTATAGTTGACTATAAATAATGCATGGAAGTTCTGAAGTCGGCGCTACCTTTAGTTATAAGTATGCAAGAGATTTGTGAGAAATGTCGAGGGACTACGAATGATGTTATCTATCAGTGAAGAATATTCTTTTGGGCAACTTTGTAGTCGTGTAGAACGCATTATGTGGGGTGTAATAAAATTGATGGTCTGAAATGAGTGTGAAGCCCGAAAACTAAGCATGATAAGTAATCAAATTTTGATGATGAGGGTTGATGAGGTAAGATATGATAGGATATAATGACGTTCATGGAACGGAGAGTTGTAGGAGATCAACAGAAAGACTTTGATTTTGAGAATTAGAGCTGAATTTCGAAGGCAAAATTCCCCAGGGGGGAAAGGTTGTAATGACCCGGTATGTTTTGATTTTTGTAGTTAATTTATTTTGACATAATTCATTTACCAAAAATAATTTTGGATGATAATTTAGCAAATTATGTACGGTTGATGAGTGTTGGGAAATCCTAATATAGTTATTTAAACCAAAGTTTGATTAAATAGGAAACAAAATGGGTTATCTCCTTTTAATTCAAACCTTAACGTAATAAAAAGAAAAGGGGCTGTAAATTTCTCTAGAGAATTCTAGAGGAAGAGAAATTGAGGGATAAATGAAGAAGGAGAACCTTATAATCTCATCCAACTCATGGCCATTGAAAGAGAGAACAGAGAGGACCCGAGAGTGAGTTACCAGCGCGCGACTAGCCACGCCGTTGCGACGCCTTCCTTCTCCCACCACCGCGTCGTTGACGCCGCCATCCTCGTCGGTGGCCACACCCCAAGCCCCCGCAACCCGTGCGTCATTTCTTCGCATCTATTTTTATTTTTGCCATTATTGGCGCATCAAAGCATTGAAGCATGATTTTCTATTCAAAGTTGGAGGACCGAGATATCAAACTTGATGCCACCGAAGAGGATTCAAGCATCATTCAATAGGAGTATCACAACCGAATGACCTAGACCCGAACTCTCTGTCGCCAAAATACTAAGGTTCCAAAAATTTGGGGCTTTTAGCGTTTTTAGCTTCTACAAGGTAGGGTTCAAACTAATTTGAGGGTTTTGTGATGATTTATGTTGATGTGTCATGCCCCAAACACTAGGGTCACGCGAAAGCCCACTCAAACAACGTTTATGAAAATAAGATTTTCATAAGAAATCAAAATGTACAACATTTGGATAAAATTCTCATAGTTCAACTCTCATAAATTGGAAACATGCATTCTCATACATGAATAAGTATATCGCCTCAAGGCGTACAAAATCAGCCTTCAAAAACAGGCATCACATGCAAAAGTACATGTCAAACAGGAAAACTACAGCTAGTCTTTCGCCACCACAGGAATCTAGGTCAACTCCTCATGCTCACCTGAAAAGGAGTTTACAGTAAAATTTCACACCGTGAGCCGAAGCCCAATAAAAAATAGACAGTAAAGTATCACGTGCCTCGGGTCTAGGGCGTGACAGTCTTAGCAGATAAGCTCTTTGTAAAAAGATCTGCAAGGTTGTCTCCTTATGCAATCTTGGTTACAGCAACATCACCTCTCTGTACAATTTCTAGTATCAAGTGATACTTATGCTCAATGTGCTTGTCTTTCTTATGGACCCTTGGCTCCTTCGTGTTTGCAATCGCTATACTATTGTCACAGTAAAGTGTAATAGCCTACTGAATTGAAGGTACCATCTCTAGATCCAACAGGAAGTTCTTGAGCCAAATAGCCTCCTTGGCTGCTTCAGAAGCTGCCACATACTCGGCCTCCATGGTGGAATCAACAATGCAGGATTACTTGATACTCCTCCGGCTTATGGCTCCTCCTCCTAAGGTAAACACATATCCTGAGGTAGACTTATGGGAATCCTTATTAGACTGGAAATTTGAGTCTATGTACCACAAACGTACTAGACTGTCTACCTGGTAAACCAACATATAATCCTTAGTCCTTTTCAGGTACTTGATTATATTCTTTACCGCAGTCCAATGCTCGTGCCCTGGGTTAGACTGATATTTACTAACCATGCCAATGGCAAAGCAAATGTCGAGTCTAGTGCAAAGTATAGCATACATGAGGCTTCCTACTGCCAAAGTAGAAGGAACCGCCTTCATCTTCTCTACCACATCAGGTGTCTTAGGACACTGATCCTTGAATAAAGTGATTCTATGCCTGAAAGGGAGAAAACCTTTCTTATAATCATGCATGCTAAAACGAGTAAGGATATCATCGATATATTTTGCTTGTGATAGGCCCCAACATTCTTTGTTTTTGATCTCGCACAAGCTTGATCCCAAGGATGTGATTGGCTTCTCCCAATTCCTTCATATTGAACTGCCCAGATAACCATATTATAACTATAGCTAATGCCTCCACATCATTTTCGATGAGTAAGATATCGTCTACATAAAGTATGAGAAAGATTACTACGCTTCCGTCACGCTTCTTGTACACACAGGACTCATCTGAATTTTGATCAAAATCATAAGACTTTATAGCTTCATCAAATCGAGTGTTCCAAGACCTCAATGCCTGCTTAAGTCCATAAATGGATCTCTTAAGCATGCACAAGATGTGCTCCTGGCTCTTTGTAATGAATCTGTCTAGTTGTATCATATAGATACACTCGTCAAGGCTTCTATTAAGGAAAGCTGTCTTGACGTCCATTTGCCAGATTTTATAATCGAAATGAGCAGCAATAGATAAGAGAATTCAAATAGACTTAAGCATGGCTACCAGCGAAAAGGTTTTCTCATAACGATCCATTCTTTCTGAGTGAACCCTTTAGCAACAAGCCTAACTTTCAAGATTTCAACCTTCCCGTCTGCTCCTCTCTTTTTCTTATAGATCTACTTGCATCTAATGGGTTTTATCCATTCGGGTGGTTCTACAAGTTTCCAGACCTGATTGGAATACATAGATTTCATTTCTAAATTTATAGCCCTTTGCCAAAGATCTATATCTTTGTCTTGTAGTGTTTCATTGTAGTTATAGGGCTCGGTATCCAGTTCTGCTAAGATCTTGTCATACGACTCTCCTAAAAACATATACCAATCAGGTTGATGAACAACTCTCCCACTACAACGAGGCACTACTTGTGTTTATGTACTAGTAGTAACAGGTTATACAGAATCTGAACCCTGTGCATCCGCACCCTGTTCTTGATTTGCACCTGTCTGATAATCCTCCCACTACGACGAGGTAATGAAATATTAGTGACTTGTGGTTCCTCTTTCGTTCTACTGGTATTTTTTCTCAGTTCTTTCAGAATAATTTTTCTTTTGGGCCTGTGATCAATAATATAATCATCTTCCAAGAATCAAGCATTGGTACTAACAATGACCATCTGATCCTTAAGGTTATAAAATATATCACCCTTCATTCCCTTGGGATACCCCACAAAGAAACAGACTTTCATCCTCGATTCCCATTTACCCGCGTTCCATTTCAGTACATGTGCTGGACACCCCCAAATATAATTGTGTTTCAGACTAGGCTTATGCCCGGTCTATAATTCTGTGAAAGTAGAAGGTACTGACTTAGAAGGTACCAAGTTCAGAATGTAAGCTGCTGTTTCTAAAGCGAGTCCTAAAAATGAGTCAGGTAAACCTGAATAATTCATCATGCACCATTCTGCTGTGGAGTGCAAGGTGCAATCAACTGGGATGTAATCTCCTTCTGATGACAAGTAGTCCTTAAACCCTCCAAAGAGGTATTTTCCACCACAGTCGGATTGTAGTGAATTGATACTTTTATCCCGTCGCTTCTCTGCCTCCGATGAATTCTTTGAATTTCTCAAAGCATTCAGACTTATGGTGCATCAGGTAAATGTATCCATACCTTGAGTAGTCATCAATGAAACTAACGAAGTACTCAAAGCCATCTCTAGCCCGAATTTTCATAGGACCACACACATCAAAATGAACCAGCTCCAACGGTTCTTTAGCTCTATAGCATTTGACCGAAAAAGGCCTCTTGGTCATCTTACTCTCTAAGCAAGATTCATAAACTAGAAGTGCCCCACTTCCATTGAACTCAAAAGTCTATCCGCTACAAGTCTGTTTATCTTTTTTAGATTAATATAACCCAAGCGTAAGTGCCAAAGAAATATTTGGTTCATTAAAGAATGAAATTTTCTCTTATATGGTAAAATAGATGTGTTATTCATTTTAATTAGTTGCAGTATAGGAGTGATAGGAGATACAATATATAGATTATCCACCAATGTACTAGAACAAATAAAATGTTTATTTTTCTTCAAAACGACAAAGTCACCAAAATGAACAAAATATTTGTCATTTATTAAATTTGAGACATAAATTAAATTTCTTCTAATCGAAAGTACATAAAGACAATTTTTTAGAAGTAGTATCCTATCTCTACTAAAATTGAGAGTGACGTCTCCTACTGCAACTGCTACCACCCTGGTATTATTGCCCATGTGCAGGTAGATTTCCCCATCACTGAACTGCCTAGTTTCTTGGAACTCCTGCAAAGAATTGCAGACATAATTAGTGGCTCCCGTATCTACACACCAGGTATCAGTAGATAATACTACTAAACATGTTTCAACAACTAGTGATCAGAAATTACCTTATTTGTTCTGCTTACTGAGAAAAATTGGACATTGCTTTTTCCAATACCGAAATTGGTTACAGTGATAGCACTTGCCTCTCGGCTTCTTCACACCACCTTTTGGTCTCTTAACTACTTTTAGACTTGTGTTTCCCTGTGCCTGAATTTTTTTTCTTCTTATTACCTTTCGGCTTAGAGGAAGAACCTTTCTTATCCACATTTATAGAACCCGGCTTCCTAAGAACACCCTCGGTTGCTTGAAGTTCTTTAAGAAGTTCTGCCAGTGTGTAGCTGAGCTTATTCATAGAATAGTTCAGGCAAAACTACTTAAAACTTTCAGGCAGTGACTGGAGTATGATATCAACGTAGGTTTTCCCATCAATTTCAGCTCAAAGGATCTCCAATTCATTCAGAAGACTGATCATCTTTAGAACATGATCCTTAACTAGTGTACCTTCAGCCATGTTTTCATTCATTAGAGAACTCATGGCCACTTGCCTAGCAGCACGATTTTGATCCCCAAATATTTCATTGAAATTCATCATCATATCATAAGCACTAGACGTAGATTGATGCTGATGCTGCAAAATATTTGACATTGAAGCCAAAATGTAACAGCGAGCCATCTGATCAGCTTTTTGCCACTTTTGATGGGCCGGGGTTTCCTTTTCGGTAGCCCCCTCATCAGGTACTGGTGGACATATCTCAGTTAAAACAAACTTGTAATCCTCAGTAGTTAATACAATGTCCAAGTTTCTTTTCCAATCAACATAGTTTGGTCCCGCAAGTTTGTTTTCTTTGAGAATAGAAGCTAGTGGGTTGAAAACTGTTTTAATCATGAGAATTACATAATTAAAATATCATTAATTATGATAACCAAAATTTTGAATTCATTTTAATTTGGTTCCCTATACCATTTTAAAAATAAATTCGCCAGCAGCCTGGTAACCTGAGAATAGCATGCCACGATGGGTGGACGTCTACTATCCATCATAAGACTAGATAGGCCAATTTTTTTTAATTTTACTACCTAGGCAACTGACCATGCCAAGTAAAATTAAATAGTTAACATAGCTTCGATCCAGTATATAATAGCAGTAACTCAGATAGAGAGAATACTATTATATACAACTAAGTGTTAATCATCACCTAATCCCAAATCAATCGCTTCGCAATGAACCCTTCAGGTGGAGAAGTGATCCACACTAACAATTATCGAGAATTATTCATAAAGGAAGTTTGTACTGACGATACCGTAATTAATATGTCCGATGGGGAGGAAGGCCTTACTGCCAATACGCAGGGTTTAATTCTATCGTCTACAAACCGGTGATAGAGACCGCGAGATTTATCTGTAAATAAATTTCCTCTCACTTAGATTTTTAAAATATTTTTTAGGGTTACAAAAATTTGTTTAATTAAAATAAATTTATTAATTTCGAAAGTCAGATGATCTGTAAGAATCAAACATCTTTTCATGTACACAATTTCAAATATTCTGATTTATCAAACCATCTTTTTGTATTTAAATGTATAACAAATAAAATTTAATAAATGTACAGTTTTTTCTTTAGTTTTTCACATACGGTAGTGATTAAAGGTATTTATTTATTTTATTTTTCGTTCCACATTTTTAAAAAAATAATAATTTATTTTGATTAAATATTTTTTTATTAATTCAAAAATCAGAATTAATTCCGACATTTTTCCAAGATATCCAATTTTAGAAAAAAAAAACATCTTAAACGTGATATTTTGTAAAAAAATAAAATATCTAAAAAAATTTCATTTAATTAAAATTAATTAATAAAAAAAAATTAATTTTTTTATTACAAAATATTTTAATTAAAATCAAAATTTTGAATTAATTAAATTAACAGGATAAATAAAACTAATATTTATCATCTATGCAATTAATATAAAATAAATAAATACAAGATATAATAAATACATCTCAATTTTATGATCGAATTGAAACTCTAAAGAGTTTCAGTCTCTTGTTAAAAGATAAGCTTCAATAGTTTATTCTGTATCAGTTTCCTATATCCTGATTACATCGGGATTTCTTCGATGCATAGTGTTATACAAATCTCGATCAATGCATATCAGGAATACTGTCCCACCGCACGAGCACCGCGCCCTGCTGCCGCACGCACCGCGCCCTGCTGCCGCACGCACCGCGCGTCTCCCGCGCACGCACTGAGCGCCTTGCGCACACTGTTGCTTTGTTTGAGAACAACAGTGCTGTGTTTGGATGATCTTTACCAAAATAGAGTTGGAAAGTAGGGAAATTCGCTTGCTGTTTGCTTGGGAGTAACGCTGCTGTGTTTGGAAAACAGCAGTCTTGCTTGAGAAACTGCTGCTTTTGATTTTGGAATTAAAAAACCGCTGTTTGTGATTCAAGCTTCAAAGCCGCAGCACTGTTTTGGAATTACGCCACTTTTTTTTATTTAATAAAAAAAAACTGTTTGGCTAGGATCGAAACAGTGATCCATTCAATGTATCTATGAATCAAAGTTTGCATGCTGTGGCATCTTGTTATTCAAGTTGTTCTTCATTTATATATATATATTTTTAATTACATAAAATAAAATAAAAAAAAAGAACTAAAAACTGAAAAACAATAATATTTACATTGATCCTATGTTTTCGTAAAGTTCACAATCAATCTACCACGATCAACCCTCGTGGTTAAAAAAAATTAAATAAATCATCATCCACGCATTCAATCAAACATGAAAATAAAAGATAATCATAAAATCAGGATTTATAATGTAACGACCTTGCTCGGACCTTAGTATTAGTAACGGATAGTCTACGAGGCCATAGAATACGGAGGGGGTTCAAAACCCTAAGTCGAACAAAAAACCCTAAGTTCGGTCCGAAAACCCTAAAAAGGTCCAAAACACAGGCAATAAAACCTTAGTACCCAGATAATCTCCTAACATTCTAAATGAAGTAAATATCATGAAATAATGAATTAAAAATTAAAAATTCTCATAAATATGGTAAATGGCAGTTTTGCCCATAATACAGCAAACAATCTTTTAAATTTAAATTTTGACACATAGATACCCTAAATCAAGAATTTAAGTATAATTAACTAGAAAAGGACAAAATAACATTAAAAACCCCTTAGTGGCCGATCACCTTGGGAAGTGTGCTAAAAAGTGACTTTGTACTTTATTTTTAGCTTAAAATGATGAGAATGTATTAAACTAAGCACTATGATGATCCAATACTTGTTGAACAAGTAATATACATAATAATATAGTGTTATAGGTCAACGAAAGTAAACAAATTATTATGAAAGTTCATACACAACAAAATAAGTTAAAAAATTATATATTGCCAAAATAGCTTAATTTCACTTAAAAGACTACATCTATTTAATCAATTGTTATGAAAAATATGATAATACATGAAAATACTATATTTCTTATAAATATACTAAAATAATAGATTTCAATAGAAAAAGATACCAAAAAAATACATCAAATTAACTTTAAATGCATTTTTTTACATAATATGGGCACAAAAATCAAGATAAGCCCTTTGATTGATGGGGGATCAAATTTTTGTCCCCCAAGCTGACCCCTCGCTATATTTATCTTCCCCGTGTCTTAATTTTAGCCCTCAAAAGTTAAATCAACTCAAATCAAATTCAAGTCTCATTTATTAAAATGAAGAAAGAAGTCTTTTTTTTTGGTACTTTATGTCCCCCTCTTGTCCCTTAGCCTTTGCCTATATAAAGGAAGTCAAACACTCTCTTCTCTAAATAAATATTTTGGCCAAGTGAGGGAGAGAAACCAGAACTCTTTGATCTTGAGTGTTAAGGTGAGTTTGAGGAAGAAAAAGGAAGAAAAAGGAAGAAATCGAGGAGAATTTCGAAAGCTAAGTCCAAATCTATCCTCCACCCTCTTTTGATATCTCAAAAAAGTAAGTAAAATCTCTAAATTTTATGTCTAATATCCCTCAAAATATCACCCAACACATCCCTTTAAACACTATAAGAATCGAGAACCAAAATCTAACGGAAAAGGTGATGTAGTTGAAAATTTTGGGGCTGTTATGTTTATGGGTGATATGAGATGTTGTTGTATATTGTTATCTTTGAGTTTGATGACTTATAAGTTTTCTGGAGCCTTAATATTAAAGTCTAAAATACAAGTACGCAAATAAATGGAATAAAAACTTGACATGACATAAGTATAAGACTTGGGCCCTAAGAGACTTGATTTTTCATAACATAGATGTTTCTGCCATGAACTTTGGAATGCCATAACTCAATGTAGAAAGTTGATCTAAACATGTTATTTATTTCCATATTTATATTTTTGTGTTATCTTTCATCCAAAATTAGTTTCAACTTATTTGCATAAGTAGAACTCGAGATATTGCAATTTTACCATAGTGTGTCATTTTTCTATCAGTCAACACTATTGACTTGAATACCCTAATTGAAAGTGAGCTCCGAACTTTGGTCAAAACATAAAAGTTATAGATAACATGTATAACTATCTACCCACCAACAATGAGCACAAAATATTGAGTGTTGATAGGTCAAAAGTCCTTTGAAATGCTTCGTTGAGTTTCAGCCCTCAAGAGACACTTCTGTCAAATATTTTTATGTAGCTCAAAACTCCTATTTTTAATGACTTATTTCAAATGTGATCTAAATGAACATTATAGATAACATATTGGATGCCCAAAAATCAAACCTTAAAGCCTTGAGATAATACCCCAAAACCGTTTCAAACCCTCTGTCTAAAACCGGCTCTGCTGAGTTTTGGCGACTGACAGAACCTATTTTCTAAAATGGCCAAAACGTCAAACTTGTTCCAAACAATTACCCTTAGCTATAAACATAAAACTTGTAAGGAACTTGTTGAATTAGAATATACTAAAACATGGGCTCTTTTGGACTTGATATGATACCCGAAAACTGATACCAACAGAAGCATATTTTTAGTAAAATCTTAAAAAAAGGGTTGAATCATTTTTTCTTAGAATGTTTTGTTCACCCTTTTTCCTTAGGTTTTGGCCTTGGTGTTAAACATGAGAGTTATAAAAAATATTTTTATTTAAATGGTGTATAAAAATCATAACTTGATTCTAAGTCTAGATACCCCAAAACGTTGTCGGCTCTTTTAATTTAATACTTGATTTTTGGGCTTCAAAGTTGCTTAGTGTGAAATTGAGTACCCTTGCTATGAGTCCTGTTTCTTTATATGATGATCGACTTGAATAAGTTAATTAGTGCTTTTAAGAGAATGTATGATGATTTAGAACTCATGCTGTCATGTTGAGTCATATCTTGAGAATTGTAACTTGCGCTTCACATAATTGTACCTTATGCTTTGCGAATTATACCACGAATCTTGTCATGCTACTTGATGGCATGCTATAGATAGTTGTATTTGAGATCTATATCATACATTATTGACATTGTCACTTGCATCATGTCATGTTGGAGTCCATATGTGCAAACCGTTGTTGGGATGGACTGTATTGAGATCGTCGTTCTTGATTCTAAGTCTAGGGCGTCCCTGGTTGCCATTTTTCAAAAATATTTTGGGATGTATTCCCCTTGTACACCCTGAGTGCATCCCTGGTATTAATGATTTAGTTTATGCGTCCCCGGTGTTTGAAATGATTTTGGCTTATACACCCTGGGTGCGTCCCCGGTGTTTGAAATGGTTTACGGATATTGTTGGGCACCATGGGTTTGTCGCTAGCATTTTGATTTCGATAGCTTGAACTTTTGGGTTGACACCAGTGAAGGCATTACGAGTCTTAAGGTGGGATAAACCGCTTGATATATGAGGGCAGTGACAATAAGTCCCTGAGGTAATGACAATAAGTCTTGAAGCAATGATAATGATTCCCTGCGGACAGTGATAATAAGTCACAAAGTGGTGCGGACCCCACGCCGTTGCCATTGAGTAAAATAGCTGTGGCATGAAGCCCGACGACGCGTTTACTATTCAAAACGAGGTGCGATGATGGCTTTGGTGATTTATGACGTGGAATCCCTGTTATAATCTGGGTGCATATTGGGTTGGACATTTTCATTTCATACACGCATATTTATTAACTTATCTGCTATTCTGTCATAAATTTGTCTGTCTCCTTGACTATAGATTATACTCGGCGTTATATGGTATGTGTTGTGGTGAATTTTGTGTTGTGAGATTAGTTATAAGGTTAGAGTGTTTTGCTTCTAGGTCTTGGCTCATGAAATTCGTGCCACAGGTGAGGAGGAGTTCTTAGAGGAAGTCATCCCCGAGGGAGAAGAAGAGTTGGAAGAACAGGGTGAGTTCTAAGAGAACATGAATCCCGTTGATGCATTCTGAAGAATCAAAGATCTCTGTTTTTGTTCTTATATTCAGTTTTTCCCGTGCTCAGCGTAATTTTTGAAATTTCTTGATGAAATTGTAATAATTATGTAATTTTGAATGGTTTAGAACTCGTTTATGATGTAATAACTATCGTATGCAAATATGAATGTATGGCTAGTATATCCCTATATTTATATTTATGTATGTCTCGACGTGCCCGGAGGACAGAGTGCCACAGTTGGTATCAGATCTTAGGTTTAGTGAACCTTCAAACCTTGGGTTATGGGAGACCACTAGTTCTGTAGCATAGAATCTCTATAGAGAGTCTATATTATTAACTTATCACTTATAGTTTTAACAATTTAAAATCCTTACCTTAAGTTTCTCTTCCAAGTAGGATGGCATCCAACGCCGAACCAGCAGGAGGACCATGGCAGGCGCAGGACCCAGAGGATTCAGATCTGGAAGAAGACCCGGAAGAAGTGCCCGTGGAGGAAGAAGAACAATTGAAGCTGTCCCTTTAGCATGGTTTTTCCCGGGAGAGTGGCAGGGTAACGGAGGAGAAGAGGTCGAGGAAGCTGGGGAAGGCGAAGATGAGGCCAATTACGATGCGGACAGCGAGGACGAGGACGAAGAAGAAGGAGCCATTGCTTTCTAGTACGACAAGCTTGAAGCACCTGCACCTGAGTCTGACAAGGATGAGGTTGTTGATGTTGCTATATACTTTGGTCGTCAGGACAACCAAGGGTATCGCGTGGGAGAAAGGGTATACGCCAAAATCTGCTCAGACAAGATGTGCTTGTGGAGGAAACCGAAGACCTTTCCCCATTTCGTAGGACCTGTATGAGTGCTTGAGAAGTATAGTAGAACGCTTTACCGTTTAAATTTTCCCTCAGGGTTTAAGGCCCGACTCAGAGACATGCTGGCTGCAGAATGGATGCAATGCCAGAGACCAAAGGATGAAAGAGGAATCATCGATCCACTTGACCCGGCCATCGACTTTGATAACTCGGAGATATATTAGGAGGTTCCAACGGCGATAACAAAAAAGATGAGGATGGGATCAACCAATACTTGGCATGTCGCGGTGCTATGGTGCAGCTTTAACATATACGACGCAACGTGGGAACGCGAGGCAATTGTTCGACATTTCTACCCGCATCTCTTTGCTTAGGCATTAGTGTGTAGGCATTGTATTTCTCTTTTGTTTAAGTGTTGTATGCATATTTTGTAAACTACTTGAAAAATCTTGTACCAGTTATGAATTGAGATGAAATGATAACATTGCAGTTAAATCTCTATAAGTAATTTTGCAACCTTGTATTAACTCCACCAGATCTCAAAACACGAGAAATAGTCAAGAATTGAAATAGTATGCAAGACCATAACACTTTTTTTTTAGGATGGTTGGTGGATGACCAAATCACCGACAAGCTAACGGACCCATAGACAACAAAGTGTCAGGATTAGCTCAAGTGTTACGAGAACTAGCCGCTAGCATCAACCGTCCTATCGTACATGATTGAGTGTGGTTCTTATCTGAGATGGGTAGATAGAGAGCCCCGACATTCAGAGAAAGAACAGAACCTAGGAAAGCAGAAGAGTGGCTGAGGGTGGTTAAGAAGTTGTTTAATTCTATGGGAGTCTAGGACGAAGAAGACAGCGTAGCCTTGGCGGCACACCTACTATAAGGAGAAGCGAATTATTGGTGGTCCCTAATCAACAACACACAGGACGTGGCAGCTCTAGCTTAGGACCAGTTTGAGGACTTATTCTTCGAAAAGTATTTCCCAGCCCCCTTCCATCAAGGACAAGTTCGCGAGTTCTTGGATCTTAAACAAGGCTCGATGACAGTAACACAGTACATGAATCGTTTCGAGGAGTTAAGTAGCTTTGCCGCAACCCTAGTACCTGATGAGGAATCTAAGGCGCAAAAGATTGAGTGGGGACTTGAGCCATCTGTTCGAACCAGGGTGATTTGCCTGCAGCTCCCTATATACACTCAAGTAGTTCAAGCCACTTTGCTTGCTGAAATCGATCTGGCCGATTCAAGGAAGATTTGGAACCAAAAGAAGGGAAGTACCAGCTCCTGTGAGAAGCAATAGAGTGTTTATTCCTAAGAAGCTGTAATATCAGGAGTACAGACTAGGGCAATCAAGGAATCCTTCTGCAACATCTGTGGTATGCTTCGAAGGTCGTGAACCAGGACATAAGAGGATGGACTGCCCACGACTGAAACAGAGGAATCAAAACAACCAACCCCAACAATGGAGGCAACCCCAGAATCCATTGCTAATGTAATAACCCGGCTCAAACCCTAGTATTAGCGATGGATAGATGATAAGAACCTAAGTCGCTACATGAACAAGGAACAAACTTCACCGTACAGATGGGGCCAAATAGCGTCTGGCGCGTTGAGGTGCAGTGGCGTTGCTACAACATTATCAAGGCGACCTGGGAATGCGAGTCGATTGTCCGCCATTTCTATCCACATTTGTTTGTTTAAGTGTTAGCGTGATAGCCTTGTACTTTTCCTTTTGACTTGAAAATTGTATGTGTGCTGTGTGAACTTGACAAACTTATATTGACTATGAGTTGAAATGAAATATAGACCTTTGATGTCAAAATCTCCATA
>JAOTRH010004320.1:7055-23957 GCA_034768845.1 Heliamphora exappendiculata
TTTTGATTAGATCGATTTTGATTTCGATTTCGAGTTCTATTTCAGTTGTCTATATCTTGCACACTCGAGTTTTATATCTGTTTTATATCTCGGTTGTTTTCGATTTCAATTTTTGTTTTTCGATTCTTTGATTCAATGCTTGATTTAATTGATTTCTCATTTTTCGCTATAATGATTAATATTCAATGTTTGCTTCGTTTTTTACGTTAATGGAAGTTATCATTTACTTTGAGCAAAAGTGCAACTATACATATAATCTGTAGTTCGAAACGCTTGATTCGGATCGTTTATTGTGATTTTGGTTGTGCTGTTACTATGGTCGTCATAAGTTAATTTCAGTACTCTATTCTTGCGTACCCACTGCTCGAAGAACCGGCCAAGATTGCATCCAACATCAGTTATCATGCCTAATATAGTCCTCATTTTTCTCCTTTTAAGTTTGAGCCAAACCAAGCATTCTATGCAACAGCAAAGAGTGTTTGAGATCTTCCGCAATTTTTGTTTCTATTTTAACCATGCTTTCTCATGAGAGAGAGCAAGAGACGGCGGGGGGGCGGTTTGGGTATGGTTTAAATTGAAAGATAGGTAAAAAATTAGACAGAAAGATTTTTTTTCTTAACGGTACATTAATGATTGGGTTAATTTGAAATAGAAAACTAAATCAGATGAGAGAACAGTGATATTTCATAAAGCAGAAAGAGTGTTTTTATTTTTTTCAGAAACATTAGGAGAGATCAGTGTAATTTATTTTAAAATTAATAGAAATTAGCCTGTCTGGACAAATGATGAATAGTAGACGTTCTTTCCATCGAGACATGCTATTCACGGTGTACAAGGTTCCTGGTGGTTTTTTTAAAAAAATTATAGAGGGAACCAATTTTAAAAGAAAATTCAAACTTTCGCTCATCTTAATTAATAAATTTTTAATTATGTGATTTTCAAGATATATGTATTTTAATTCTTTCGCGACTAAATTCAAAGAAAACAATCTTACGGGTCCTAATAATGCTGACTGGAAAAAGAATCTAAATATCGTTTTAAATGCCGAGGACTATAAGTTTGTGTTGTTTGAGATATTTCCACCAGTACTTAATGAGGGGGCGACTGAACAGGAAACTCGAATTTATCAAAAGTGGCAGAAAGCTGACTAGATGGCTTGCTGTTACATTTTGACTTCCATGTCAAATGTATTACAGCATCGCATCAGTCTATACCCAGTGCCTATGACATGATTATGAACCTTAAAGAAATGTTTGGAGATCAAAATCGTGCTGTTAGGCAGGTGGCCATGAAATCTCTGATAAACACAAACATGGCTAAAGGAACCCTAGTTAGGGATCATGTTCTGAAGACGATTAGTATTTTGAATGAACTAGATATCCTTGGAGCTGAGATTGACGGGAATATTGGAGGCCAAACTATCAAGATCATTATTTTTGTAAATGATTTTTCGATAAAAAAATAACTGGACGAGCAATCGCCGAAATGGGCTCTAGATAAAATTTTTAATGTCGAACGATCAAAATAAGAACCCGTGCCACCACAATTAATTTAGAAGAATACTTTTTTGGTCAATTCTTTAACTACGAACTTTTGATACCGAGTTGAAACTCCGGTAAGACCTTCTACTGTATTCCCTGATGAGATTCTCGAACGTAGTGTGGGCAACGATCATTCGAGAACTTATACTGGCAGAACCTAGTCAATCTTAATCTGGAAGACGAGTTATAAATTTGGGTCAGCATACCCGCATATTTATAGGATTACAGTAGGGACCTGTGTTAGGATTGCATACTGAATATCATGTTTTTAGTATTTAATTTTATTTTAATAAAATTAATTATATATTTTATGAAAATCTTAATGAGCAATGTATGCAATATCATTTCTTTAATATTATGCATTGATGTCCTTTATTGTGTATAGTATTTGATCTGGTGTGTATAGTACGACTAGTACGCAAAAGATCAGATTTTAGGTTCTTACAGAATATAAGTATTTGTTCACAGTTTAGATAGAAATGGACATACTATCGGTACGACAGTAGCACAGAGTTTTTGTACGACAGTAGTACAGAGTTTTTATAGCGTCGTCTATTGTTTCGACTCTCTGTGCTAGTACACTTTGTGTGTATTGAATATGACACATTAGGGTAATTAATTTTATACTGACTATATAAATAAATTTATACTTCAAGATTATTATGAAGAATGCTTATACTCTTATTCTTGAACTAATTATTAATTTGCGTATATTTAATATTTGTTATTTTGATTCATTAGAGGGTGTGATCTTATATGGGTCTATATTCCCAGTGAGTTGGATAGCGGTATTAATTTTCTGGTGAATACTAATTATTGACAGAATTCACGTCTCGAATGATCGGGATTGATGATACCTTTTAAGGAAGCTTATACGTTTTGACCGGACCAAACCTTACATGTGGATTTGATTATCCGGCATTTCAATAAGTTAAGCGGAAGGCCTTAAAAAATTTTAAATTGCCGATTAAATTAAATTATCAGTAATTAAATTTAATTGGCAGGTATTGGAAATCTTAACGTGGGGAGATGAGTAAAGCATTAAATAACAGAAGCTCAACGCAAGATGGTTTTGAGGTTATGATTTAGAGTGTAATTATAGTTCTTTAGTGGTGTGAACTGTAATTTAGTATTTTATAAAAATTACAGAAACTGCTACAAGGTTTTCATAATTACAGATACTG
This sequence comes from Heliamphora exappendiculata, assembly GCA_034768845.1. Classification (NCBI taxonomy): domain Eukaryota; kingdom Viridiplantae; phylum Streptophyta; class Magnoliopsida; order Ericales; family Sarraceniaceae; genus Heliamphora; species Heliamphora exappendiculata. The sequence continues at coordinate 9,781 of JAOTRH010004320.1, forward strand.
CTGTGAGATTTGTATAATTGCGAAAATCACTGAATAAGTATCTGTGTCATACTAGAAGTCTGAGTCATAATTACTCCACAGGTCCCTACTGTAACCCTATAAATATGTGGGTAGGTTAAACAAAATTAATAACTTGTCTTCAAGTCTAAAGCTGTCCAGGTTCTGCTGATACGAGTTCTCGAAGGGTTGCAGTTAACATTACACTCGAAAATTGCATAAAGAAATACAATAGAAGATCTGACAGGAGTTTTAACTCGAAATCTAAATCGTAGTTGAAAAATCGACCAAAAAATGTATTATTCTAAATTAACTATAGTTGCACAGGTTTTTATTTTGATCGTTCAACATCAAAAATTTTATCTGGGGCTCGTTTCAGCAATTACCTATCCAATTATTTTTTTATTGAAAATCGTTTTTAAAAATAATGATCTTGATAATTTTGCCTCCAACACCTGTGGAGTAATTATACATAGATTTCTAGTGTAACCCATATACGTATCCAGCGATTTCTGCACTTATGCAAACCTCTCAGCGATATTTGTATTTATAAAATATTGCAGTAATTTTTACAATTTCTATAAAATACTAAATTAAAGTTCACACCACAAAAAAATCGTAATTGCACTCTAAGTTATAATCTCAAGACCATCTTGCATTGAGCTCATGTTATTAAATACTTAATACATCTCCCCACGTCAAGATTTTTGATACATGCCAATAAAATTTAATTACTGAAAATTTAATTTAATTAGCAATTTTAAATTTCTTAAATCTTTTCGCTTAATTTATTTTACCGCCGGATAATCAAATTCACATGTAGGGTTTGGTCTGGCCAAAACTTATAAATTTTTTTAAGGGGGTATCGTCAATCCCAATCTATCGAGATATGAATTTCGTTAATAATTGATATTTACCATATAATTAATACCGCTATCAAACTCACCGAGAATATAAATCCATATAAAATTGCACCATTTAATGAATTAAAACAACAAGTATTAAATATACACAAATAATTAATTATTTCATGATTATGAGTATAAGCATTCTCATAATAACCTTGTGATGTAAATTAATTTATATAGTCAGTATAAAATTAATTACCCTAATGTGTCCTAGTCAATACACATAAAGTGTATTAGCACAGAGAGTCAGAATAATAAACGACGCTATTATCTGCTTCCCGTAACCAAGACATGCTTACTAAAACTCTGTACTACAGTCGTACTGATGGTATATCCATTTTCATCTAAACAGTGACCAAATACTTATATTTTGTAAGAACCTAAAATCTAATCTTCTGTGTGTAAATCGTACTCTACACACCAGATTAAATACTGTACAAAATAAATAACATCTATGGATAACATTTAAAGAAATGATATTACATATATTACTCATTAAGATTCTCATAAAATAAAAAATTAATTTTATTAAAATAAAATTAAATACTAAAATCAAATAAATCCATAGTTTTCAGTATACATTCCTAATATTCTCCCACTTTTACTCAAAATCATGTTGCCTCCCATGCCCTCTGCATGACTATCAAAAGTCTTAACCGATAAGCTCTTTGTAAAAAGATCTGCAAAGTTGTCTCATGATGCAATCTTGGTTATAGCAACATCACCTCTCTGTATAATTTCTCGTATTAGGTGATACTTACGCTCAATGTGCTTTTTTGTGTGGACTCTTGTCTCCTTCAAATTTGCAACCACTCTGCTATGATCACAATAAAGTGTAATAGCCGATTGAACTGAATGGACCACGTTTAGATCCAACAAAAGTTCCTGAGCCAAACGACCTCCTTGACTGCTTCAAAAGCTGTCACGTACTCGACCTCCATGGTGGAATCAACAATGTAGGACTGCTTGATACTCCTTCAACTAATAACTCCGTCTTCTAAGGTAAACACATATCCTGAGGTAGACTTATGGGAATCTTTGTCTGTCTAAAAATTCGAGTCTGTGTACCCTAAAGATACTAGACTGTCTGTATGGTAAATTAACATATAATTCTTAGTTATTTTTAGGTACTTGATTATATTCTTTACCGTAGTTTAATACTCTTACCTTGAATTAGATTGATATTTGCTAACCATGCTAACGGCAAAACATATGTCGGGTCTAATACAAAGCATAGCATACATTAGACTTTCTATTATTGAAGCATAAGGAATTGCCTTCACATTCTCTATCTCATCAGGTGTCTTACGACACTAATTCTTAGATAGAGTGATTTCATGTCTGAAAGAAATAAACCATTTCTTAAAATCTTGCATGTTAAAATGAGTAATAATATCATCAATATACTTTACTTGTGATAAGTCCAACATCTTTTGTTTTTAATCTCGCTCACGCTTGATCCCAATGATGTGACTTGCTTCTCTCAAGTTTTTCATATCAAACTTTCCAAATAACCATACTTTTATCGTAGACAATGCCCCCACATCTTTTTCGATGAGCAAAATATCATTTACATAAAATACTAAGAAGATCAGTACGTTTTCGTCACGCTTCTTATACACATAGGACTGGACTCTGATCAAAATCATAAGACTTTATGGTTTGATCAAATCGAGTATTTCAAGACCTTGATGCTTGCTTAAGTTCATAAATGAATCTCTTAAGTTGTACAGCATGTGCTCCTGCCCCTTTGCTACGAAATCATCTGGTTGTACCATATAGATACACTCGTCAAGACTTTTTGTTAAGAAAAGCTATCTTGACATCCATTTGCCAAATTTTGTAATTGATATGAGCAGCAATAGATAAGAGAATCTAGATAGACTTAACCATGGTTACCAACGAAAAGATTTTCTCATAATCGATCTCTTCTTTCTAAGTGAACCCTTTTGCAACAAGTCTAGTTTTGAAGATTTCAACATTTTCGTTTCCTCCTCTCTTTCTCTTGTAGATCCATTTGCATCTAATGAGTTTTATCCCTTTGAGTGGTTCTACAAGTTTTCAGACCTGATTAGAATACATAGATTCCATCTCTGAATTCATAACCTTTTGCCAAAGATCTACATCTTTGTCCTGAAGTGCTTCATTGTAGTTATAGGATTCGGTATCCAGTTCTGCCAGGATCCAATCAAAAGACTTTTTCAAGAACATATACCGATCAGGTTAATGAACAACCCTCCCACTACGATAAGGCACTACTTGTGTCTGTATACTAACAGTAACACGGTGTGTAGAATCTGAACTCCATGTACCATTACCCACATGCTCATCTGGTATGGTAATGGTAGCACCCTGTTCAAGATCTGCACCTTTTCTAATAATCCTCCCACTACGACGAGACAATGGGATATTAGTGACTTATGGTTCCTCTATTTTCTCTCTTTTTTTTTTCAGAATAATTTTACTTTTAGACATGTTGTCCATAATATAATCCTCTTCTAAGAATTGGGCATCAGTGCTAACAATGACTTTCTGATCCTTAGGATTATAAAATAAACCATCCTTCATTCTCTTGGGATACCCCACAAAGAAACAGACTTCTGTTCTCGATTCCAACTTACCCACGTTCCCTTTCAGCAAATGTGTTGGACACCCCCAAATCCGAATATGTCTCAGATTAGCCTTACGTCTGGTCTACAATTCTGTGAAAGTAGAAGGCACTCACTTAGAAGATACATGTTCAGAATATAAGCCGTTGTTTCTAATGCAAATCTCCAAAATGAATAGGGTAATCCTGAATAACTCATCATAGACCTTACCATCTCTACGAGAGTCCTATTCCTTCTTTCTGCTACACTATTCTGCTGCAAGTGCCCGGTGTGGTCAATTAGGATATAATCCCTTCTGATGACAAGTAATTCCTAAACTCTCTAAAATGGTGCTCCCCATCACGGTCAACTTGTAGTGATTTGATACTTTTATTCAAATGCTTCTCTGTCTCTGCCTTAAATTCTTTAAATTTTGTAAACTATTTAGACTTATGGTGCATCAGGTAAATGTATTCATACTTTGAGTAGTCATCAATAAAACTGACGAAGTACTTAAAACTACCTCTAATCTGGATTGTCGTAGGACTACATACATCAGAGTGAATAAGTTCCAACGATTCTTTAGCTCTATAGCCTTTGGCCGAAAATTACCTCTTGGTTATTTTACCCTCTAAGTAAGATTCACGAATTAGAAGTGTCTCCACTTCTAATAAACTGAAAGATCTATCTCCTACCAGTCTATTTATTATTTTTTGGATTAATATGATCTAAGCGTAAGTACAAAAGAAACATTTAATTCATTAAAAAAAGGAAACTCTCTTATATGGTCATTAAATGTGTTATTCAATCCAGTTAGTTGCAGTGTATGAGAGATTGAAGTAATAAAATAAAGATTATCCACTAATGTATCAGAACAGATAACATGTTTAATATTCTTAATAACCATAGAGTTATTAAAATAAACAAAATATCCATTTTTAACCAATCTAGAAACGAAAATTAAGTTTCTTCTAATGGAAAATACATAAAGACAATCTCTCAATACTAAAATCCAATTTTTACTAAAACTGAGAGTGACATCTCCCACAGCAACTGCTGTCACCTTTGTATTATTACCCATATGCAGGTAAATCTTTCAATCACTAAGTTATCGAGTTTCTTGTAACCCTTGTAATGAATTACAGACATGATCAGTGGCTCCAGTATCTACACATTAGGTACCGGTAGATAACACCGCTAAACATGTTTTCACAACTAGTAAAAAGAAATTATCCTATTTTTTCAGCTTGCTGAGATAAACTGGACATTGCATTTTTCAGTACCGTATCTGGTTGTAGTGAAAATATCTATCTTTAGACTTTTTCACATCTGTCCGTGGCCACTAACTACCTTAGAAATCGTGCCACCTCTGTTTTTGAACATTTTTATTCTTCATACCTTTTGATCCAGAGGAATAACTCTTTCCAAATACAAACGCATTTTTTGGCATTGAAAGAATACCCTTGGTAGTTAAAGATATATCCAAGTTACTTTTTCAGTTAATAAAATTCGATCTAGTTAGTTTAGTTTCTTTGAGTATTGACGCGAGTGAATTGAAAGCAATTTTAATCATGAAAATCACATAATTAAAAATAACCGTTAATTATGAAAGGTAAAATTTTGATTTTATTTTAATTTGATTCCCTCTACCATTTAATAAAAAAATCGCCAGTAGCCTTGTAACCTATGAATAGCATGCATCGATTGGAGGACGTCTACTATCCATTGTTTGTCTAGATAGGCCAATGTTTTAAAATTTTACTATCTAGGCAACTAACCATGCCAAGTAAAATTAAAAAACTGACATAGTTTTAGTTCAGCAAATAATAGCAGCGACTCAAATGGAGAGGATATTATTTATTTGTAGTTAAGTGTTAATCACCACCTAATCCCAAATCAATTGATTCGTAATGAATCTTTCAGATAGAGAAGTGATCCACACTAATAATTATCCAGAATTATCCCTAAAAGAGATTTGTACTGACGATATTGTAATTAATTTGTTTGATGGGGAGGAAGGCCTTACTGCCAATACGCAGAATTTAATTGCATTGCCTTCAAACTGGTGAGGAAGATTACAGGATGTATTTGTAAATAAATTCTCTATTCCACTTAAAATTTTAAAATATTTTTTAGGGTTATAAAAATTCGTTTAATTAAAATAAATTTATTAATTTTAAAAATCACACGATCTGAAAGAGTTCAAAACTTCTTTCTGTGTACACGATTTCAAAGATTTTGATTTGCCAAATCATCTTTTGTATTTTAATGGGTAACAAATAAAATTTGATGAATGCACAATTTTTCTTTTAGTTTTTTAGTTAAGATAGTGATTAAACGCATTTAATTATTTTATTTTAGTTACACATTTTTTAAAAATAATAATTTATTTAGATTAAATATTTATTTATATAATCAATTCAAAATTCGAAATTAATTTTCATGTTTTTCCAAGATATTCGATTTAAAAAAATATTATCTTAAACGTGATATTTTGTAAAAAAATAAAATATATAAAATTTTTCTATTTAATTTAAAAAATAATTAAAAAAAACTTAGTTTTATTTTTTTTATACAAAATATGAAACAGATATACATCATCCATGCATTTTAAAAGAATGTAAATACAAGATATGTATGTATCCTGATTTTATGATCGAATAAAAACTCTAATTAGTTTCAGTCTATTGTTATAAAGATAAGCTATAATAATCATTTTCTGAATCAACTTCTTCCATTTCGATTGCATTAGGACTCTTTGATTTGTAGTAATATACAATTATATCACATCTCGATCCTTAAACATATCAGAAAAGTCGATCAAAATAGCCCCGAAGCACTAGCACCACTGCCGGCCAACTTGACGCTGCCTATGCAACCGCTTCAGGCGGCTTTTTCCCCCACTCTCGAGCTCTGTTTTTAATGCCATTTTTTTTTGAAAAATAACTCTCAAAAAATACTATTTTTCTGTTAAAAAATAAAATGAATAGCCCAAAAAATAGCCATCGAAAAGCCTCGAAGAGGCTGTCGCCGCCCCTTCTGCCCCGTTGCCTGCTTTAGCCACCTATTTGAGCTTTTTTCATGGTGATTTTAGCTCCTATTTTTGCTAAAAAATAGCACTGATATTCAACAATATGTTACTTCAAAGAATGCCTCAAAAATAGTTCTAAAAAAACTCTAAAAATAACCCCAAACAACCGCTGTCGCTGCTGCCCATGGCCGCCGCCTATACTGCTTTTTTTGCCACTGTTTGTGGCTTTTTTGACACTGTTTTAAACTGTTTTTTAAGGCTTATTTTCTTGCTATTTTATACTTAAAAATCAACTCAAAATCTGTTAAAAAATACAGCGAAAAACCATCAAAAAATAGCCTTGGGGTCGACGGTAGTGCCGCCGCCGATGGCTGTTTTTTTCAGCCTATTTTTCCTATTTTAAACCATTTTGTTGCTGTTTTTAATGTATAAAATTTGCAGAAAAGTTTTTTAAAAAAATCGTTTCAAAACGGTGCAAAAACCAACGCAATCCGTGGCTCGAAAGTCCCAAAACCATCACCAGTGCTGTCGGTTATGCCATCACATGTTCTTCGTGTTCTTAGATATTCAATGTGTTCTTAAATATTCTAAACTAATATTTAAAAATAAATAAAATTTTTTACATCGAAAACTTATGTCATGTAGGCTCATATTCGATCTAAAAAACTTAAACTATCATGATCAACCCTCGTGATTAAAAAATAATTAAATTATTATCAAAACTATTCAATCAAATATGAATATAAAAATGATCATAAAATCGGAATTAGAATGCCTGTAAAACGAAGTTAGTACAGCTTTAAATCTACCTGGCCTCCCGATAAACCGTAAACAAAAAATAAAACGGCTCTGATACCAATTATTGGAGGCAAAACTGTCAAGATCATTATTTTTATAAACGATTTTTCGATAAAAAAATAATTGAATGGGTAATCGTTGAAGCGGGCTGCAGATAAAACTTTTGATGTTGAACGATCAAAATAAAAATTCGTGCCACCACAGTTAATTTAGAAGAATACTTTTTTGGTCAATTCTCTAATTACGAACTTTTGATACCGAGTTGAAACTTCAGTCAAATCTTCTACTGTATTCTTTGATGCGATTCCCAAACGTAGTGTGGGTTATGATCCTTCGAGAACTTGAACCGACAAAACCTGATCAACCTTAGTCTTGAAGACGAGTTATAAATTTGGTTCAGTCTACCCGCATATTTATAGGGCTGCAGTAGGAACTTGTAGAGTAATTATGACATAAATTTCTAGTGTAACCCAGATAAGTATCCAACGGTTTTCACAATTGTGTAAACCTTTCAACGGTATCTGTAATTACGAAAATCTTGCATAGTTTCTGTAATCTTCATAAAATACTAAATTATAGTTTGTACCATTAAAGAACTGTAACTGCACTCTAAGCCATAATCTCAAAGCCATCTTGCATTGAGCTCCTATTATTAAATACTTAACACATCTTTCCATGTTAAGATTCTCGATACCCGTCAATTAAATTTTATTACTGACAATTTAATCTAATCGGTATCTTTAAATTCCTTAAGCCATTTCACTTAACTTGTTTGACCGCCGAATAATCAAATCCACTTACAGAGTTTGGCTGGGTCAAAACTTATAAACTTTCTTAAGCGGGTATCGTCAATCCCGATCAATCGAGATGTGAATTCTGTCAATAATTAATATTTATCATATAATTAATACCGCTATCCAATTTACTGAGAATAGAAATCAATATAAGATCACGCTCTCTAATGAATCAAAATAACGAGTATTAAATATTCGCAAATAATTAATTATTTTAGAATTAAGAGTATAAGCATTCTCATAATAACTTTAGAGTGTAAATTAATTTATATAGTCAGTATAAAATTAATTATTCTAATGTATTCCGTTCAATGCGTACAAAGTGTACTACTACATAGAGTCAGAATAATAGACGACGCTATTATTTGTTCCCCGTAACTAAGACATACTTACTAAAATTTCGTGCTACAATCATACCGATGGTATGTCCATTTCTATTTAAATTGTGAACAAATATTTATATTTTATAAAAATTTAAAATCTAGTCTTCTGTGTGCAAGCCATACTCTATACACCAGATTAAATACTGTACAGAATAAAAGATATACATGCATAATGTTTTAAAAAATAATATTGTATACATTGCTCATTAAGATTATCATAAAATAAAAAATTAATTTTATAAAAATAAAATTAAATACTAAAATCAAATATATCCATGGTTTTCCATATACGCCCTTAGTAGGAAAAATTTAGCTCGATATTGTACTCCAGTTACTGCCTGATAGCTTTAAGCTATTTTGCATTAATTACACAATGAACAAACTCAGTGTTTTCCTAACAGAAATACTTAGAGAACTTCAAGCAGCAAATTGTGTTCTTAGAAAATCGGGTAATGTGTTTGTTTCTAAAAAATGTTATTCTTCAAAGGCAAGGTTTTTCCTCTAAGCCGAAAAGAAATAAGAATAAAAAGGTTTAAAAATAGGGTGGCATGGTTTTTAAAGCAATTAGTGGGCCACAAATTGGTGTGAAAAACATGGTACTTGAAGAAGTAATGCCCAATTTATCTTGGCAAGCAGAATAACAAAGGTAATTTCTATTCATTAGTTGTGGAAATATGTTTAGCGGTGTTATCTACCGGTACCTAGTGTGTATATACGGAAGCTACTAAACATGTCTGCAATTCTTTGTAGGGGTTCTCAGAAACTAGACAACTCAGTAATGGAAAAATTTACCTACGTATGGACAATAATACAAGGATGATATCAGTTGTAGTGGGAGATGTCACTTTCAATTTTAGTAGAGATATGATTTTAATATTTAGAGATTGTATTTATGTAATTTTTTATTAAAATAAATTTAATTTCTGTTTCTACATTGGTTAAAAATAAATATTTAGATTATTTTAATGACTCTGTGGTTATTAAGGATTATAAACGATTTATTTGTTCTGATATATTGATGGATGTTCTTTATGTTATTACTCCTATCTCTACTACACTGCAACTGAATGAATTGAATAATATATTTAATTCACTATTTAAGAGAAATGAACATTCTTTAATGAATCAAACGTATCTTTGGTGCTTACGCCTAGGTCACATTAATATGAAAAAGATAAATAGACCAATTGAAGATTGACCTTTGAGATCATTGGAAGTGGAGGCACTTCTAGTTTGTGAATCCTACTTGGAGAATAATATAACCAGAAATCCGTGTTCGGCTATAGACCATAGAACTAAAGAACCGTTGGAACTGGTTCACTCTAACTTATGTGGACCTATGACTATCTGGGCTAAAGGAGGCTTTAAGTATTTTGTCCTTTTTATTAACGATTACTTAAGGTATGGATAAATTTATTTAATGCACTGTAAGTATGAATATTTTGAAAAACTCAAAATATTTTAGGCAAAAGCGGAGAAACGTCTAGAAAAATGTATTAAGATACTATGGTCTGACCGTGGTAGCGAGTATCTCTTTGGAGAGTTTAAAAATTATTTGTCAGATGAGAAAATTATATCATAGTTGACTGCAGCGGGCACTTACATCACAATAGTGTAGCAGAAAGAAGAAATATGGCTCTTATAGAGATGGTGAGGACTATGATGAGTTATTCGAAATTATCCAACTTGTTTTGAGAATTTGCATTAGAGAAATAGCTTATATTTTGAACTTGGTACCTTTTAGGTTAGTACCTTCTACTTCCACAGAATTGTAGACCGGGCGTAAACCTAGTTTAAGATATATTCAAATTTGAGGGTGTCTAGCACACGTGCTGAAAGGGAACACAGATAAGTTATAACCGAGAATGAAAGTCTATTTCTTTGTTGGATATCCCAAGATAACGAATGGTGATTTATTTTATAATCCTAAATATTAAAAGGTCATTATCGGTACCAATGCCCGATTCTTGGAAAATAATTATGTAATGAACCACAAGCCCAAGTGTAGGAATGTTCTGGAAGAGCTGAGAGAAAATACTAGTAATACGAGAGAAGTGCTACAGGAAAGTCTTATCGATATCCCATTGCCTCGGCGCAGTAGAAGGATTATTGAGACACGCGGAGATCCTGAACTAGATTAGGATGTTACTATTAACATGTCGATTTTACAACCAAAAGAGCATGTGGATGATGATACACAGGGTTCAGAATCAGCACGACGTGTCACTACTAGTACACAGATGCACGTAGGGCCTAACATGACTCGCTATAAGACTTAGACGCAGCATATTTTAGTTCTTACAATGTATAGATGATAATAATAATTAATACAATGCCTTTTATAAAGTTTCAACGCGACAGAATGCACGATTTTTCATAAGCCAATGCCTGAAGGTTCACTAAACCTAAGCTTTAATACCAACTCTGATACCCCGTCCTCCGAGCACGTCGGGACATACATAAATATAAATAAATGGCTATTTTAGCCATGGAATCAAGTTATGATTTTTATACACCATTTAGATAAAAATATTTTCTACATCTATCATGTTTAACACCAAGGTCAAATCCTAAGGCAATTGGGTGAACAATTCATCTTAAGTAAAAACGGTTCAGCACTTTTCTCAAAATTTTACCAAAATTATGCTTCTGTTGGTCTCGATTTTGGGGTATCATATCTAGTCCAAATGAGCCCATTTTTTAGTATGTTCTAGTTCAACAAGTTCCCTACAAGTTTCATGTTTAGAGTTAAGGGTAGTTTTTTGGAACAAGTTAGACTCTTTGGCAATTTTAGAAAATAGATTCTGTCTACCACCAAAACTCAATAGAGCCGATTTTGGACAGAGGGTTTGAAACTATTTTGGGGGATCATTCTGAGGCTTTAAGGTCTGATTTTTGGAAAAACATACTTCAATATGTTAGCTAAAATGTTCATGTAAACCACTTTTGAAATAGGCCATTAAAAATAGGGATTTTGGGCTACACAAAAAATGGGATAGAAGTGTCCCTTGAGGGCTGAAACTCAACAGAGAATTTGAAAGGGTTTTGACTTACCAAAACTTAATATTTTGTGTTCTTTTTTGGTGAGTAGATATATATACATGTTATATAAAATTTGCATATTTTGACCAAAGTTCGGATCTCACTTTAATCTACAATTTCCAAGTCAGTAGTATTGACTGGTCAGAACATGACACACTTTGGTAAAATTGCAATATCTTGAGTTCTAGTAATGAAAATGAGTTGAAACTAACTTTGGATGAAAGATAACACAAAAAGATAAATCTAAACATAAAGAACATGCTTAGATCAATTTTTTCATTGATTGATGGCGTTCCAAATTTTAGGGCAGAAACATCTATGTTCTTAAAAATCAAGTCTCTTAAGATTTAAGTCTTCTACTTATGTCATGTCAAGTTTTTGTTCCATTTCTTTGCATGCTTGTGTTTTAGACTTTAATATTAAGGATTTAGAACACTTAGCGGTCATTAAACTCAAAGATAACAACACACAACAACATTTCATATCATTCATAAACATAACAGCCCCTAATTTCCAACTACGACACCTTTTCGGTTTGATTTCGGTTCTTGGTTCTTAGAGTGTTTAAAGGGACGTGTCAGGGGATATTTTGAGAGATATTAGACAGAAAATTTAGAGATTTTAATAACTTGTTTGAGAGCTCAAACGATGGTGGCCTTGAAGGACTTAGCTTTAAAACAAAACACCTCTTCTTGGTTCATTTTTCTTCTCCTTTCTCATTCTTTTTCTCCCTCAAACTTATAGAATACTTCAAGAAAACTCAAATCTAGTTTTTTCTCTCTATATGCACGAAATATGAAGGGGAGAGGGAAGGTGTTTTGCTTGGTTTATATAGAAAAAAGTTAAGAAACATGGAGGGGACAAAAGATTAATTATAAGTACTTTTTTTTTCTCTTTTTTCTCTTCCACTTCATATGGCTCATTTAATTTGGTTCAAATTTTGAGAGAAAAAATCAGATGTGGGGAAGGAAAATATATCTAGGGGGCTATTTGGGGGACAAAAATATGACCCCACATCAATCAAGAAATTTTGCTTTGGTTTGCATTATCTTTTGTGCAAGAAAATGCATTAAAAGTTAATTTAATGTATTTTTTTGGTGTCTTTTTCTATCGAGACCTATTATTTTAGTATGTTTATGATAAATATAGTATTCTCATCTATTATCATAGTTTTCATAGCAATTGATTAAATAGATGTAGTCTTTTAAGTTAAATTAAGCTATTTTGGCAATATATGACTTTTTAACTTAATTTGTTATGTATGAAGTTTAATAATGATTTGTTTACTTGTGTTGACCTATAACACTATATTATTGTGTATATTACTTGTTCAATAAGTATTAGATAATCATAATACTTAATTTAATATATTTCTCATCATTTTAAGCTAAAAAGAAAGTAAAAAGTCACTTTTTGGCACTCTTCCCAAGGTGGTCGGCCACTAAGGGGTAATTTTGTCCTTTGTTACGTAATTGTACTTAAATTCTTGATTTATGGTATTCATGTGTCAAAATTTAAAATTTTAAGACTTTTTACTATACTATGGGTAAAATGGTTATTTTACCCTATTTATGAGAATTTTTTATTTTTAATTTATTATTTTATGATATTTACTTCATTTAGAATGTTAGGAGACTCTCCGGGTGTATAGGTTTTGTTGCCTGAGTTTTGGACCTTTTTGAAATTTTCAGGCCAAACTTAGGATTTTCGATTCGAGTCGTATTGAATCCCGTCCGTGCTCTATAGCCTTGTGAATTATCCATCACTAATACTAAGGTTCAAGCAGGGTCTTTACACGGGTCGTTATTAATCAGGTTATTACAATTAGGGTATGTACAAGGTCGTTACAGAAGAGGGGGTTCAGTCGACTGAACTCTTGTGTTGGGCGGGGTTTATAAATATCAACCTTATGTTAGATATTTTAAAACCATATAGCTTCTTGAACAAGTTTATTTCTTTAATACATAAAACCTCCACATTCTCTCTAGTTTTTGGTGGGACCAAGGCTTCATTTCATTTTTGACGATCGGATAGCGGATTCTTAGTATCCGTGCCAGGGGCTTCCTGTTCATCTGATCGAAATCTCATTTTTCACGGAGTTCATTTTTTATGGAGTTCGAAGCGTCGAGTTTTTGACCCAACGAGGTAGGATTCTAGACTATCTTATTTTTAAAGGGTGCTACGTGCAATTATATGCTTTTTTACCTTTTAAAAATGCTATAAATGTTGGATTTTGTATTTAAACCATGCTTGTTTGGGTGAAAAGCATGTTTTACATATTTTCGGCTTTATTACTTGTTGGTAGATGTGTGTATGTCCGTGGCTTTCGAAAATGTGGTTTGAAAATGAAAGGATTTATGTAAAGCTATGAAAACCTAACTTTTGGAGGTTTGGAGCTATCTCTCGGGGTTGAGTCGTGATTTTAAACATTTGGGTAGAAATGGTAAAAATATTTTGAAAATGTTATTTGGTCTCCATGGTTAATGGATGACGTGGCAGATGGCCGTTGGATGCTTTGTACATGTTTAATATATGATTTTAAATATTTTCGTAGTCGAGCTACATGTTGAATTTTAATGATTCGATTGATGTGCTGTGACGGTGTGTGTGTATTTGGGCCACCATTGCTCCTCGGT
>JAOTRH010004331.1:0-23955 GCA_034768845.1 Heliamphora exappendiculata
TACTGCTAAGGCGACACAGTTCAAGGCGGTACCGCCCATTTGTTTGCCGGTAAATCCGATAGGTTCTCACAAGGGAAGGTTCAAAGCTAACCGCTACCTATCCTATACAGGGACTTTCAGTTGTCTATCTCTCTTGCTGTCAGCTTTGTAATCAGGGTTTGTACTCCCGTCAATTTCATTCATGGGGAGGATTGTTGGAATTTCTGTGAATTCATTGGCTATTGAATTTCAGAATTCAATTGCAGAATTCAATTGCAATTGAATTGGCCATTCAATTGGCAATTGAATCCTGAGAATCAATACCATTCATGGATATTGAATCTCCTGAAATCCTCTCCATGATGGATGGTTATATATGCTGTCAACCTCTACAGTTTAAGAAGGAAAAAGAAAAAGAAGAGAGGCAGAGAAGACGAACAGACGGAAAAGCAACATAGAAGATGTGAGAAATGAGATATATAACTCAGCTTATAATGCAAGCTGTAAGAGAGAGAAAGACAGACGGAGTACGTTCGTAGTCGATTCATGGTGGTGTTCCAACGATCGAGTAGCCGGTTTATCCTGGGAAAGTGACGCCGATGGAAAACCTACAACACCCTCTGTAGGCGGTGAATCATTCTTAAGGAAACTGCGTTTGTAGGACTCGGTTTGTAAATTTTATTCTTGTTATTTTATTTTCCTGTAATTTCAGATTATTGTAATTGTTGAAAGTTAATAAAGATGTATTTTCTAGATTACCGAGTATGTATATATTTATGGCGTTGAATTATCTCCCAACATGAACCACCACAACTGTGACAACTTACCAATTAAGAAAAACGCTCCAAGCAACATGGTTGAGGTCTTATTCAAAATGGCTTGCCTCTTCTGCCATAAATTGACCCAAACCTATCAAGATTGACCAAAAAATTGTCTATGATACATTTTTCAACTCTAGCAACACAATTTGAATGTCATTTTATATTGTTAAATCTGATGGCCTCGTTTGATTGGTCAGATTAATAATAAGATGATATATAATTTTACAAAATAAGTAATTTTTTGATACTAATGATGATGAAATTATTAATACCATATTCTGTCAAGTATTATATATTCTATATTTGTGAGATTTATTATTTAATTGATAGTAAATCATTCCACTACTTGTTTCATTTAAACAAAAAAAAATACAGCAACATTTCATTCCCGATTTTCGTCGTGGTAGCCCCCTTCCAAGGGCCCCGACTCTCTCACAGGATATGTAATCTTATTTTATATTTAATTCGATAAATCAAACATGTAAAAACGGGAGACCTAATCAATATTTTACATGGAGGACTTTTATATTTAATTTTTTTTATTTTTTTGTTATTTTTCTAGATATAAAATTAGTAATTAAACTCTCATAAACAAGTTAATTTTTCTAAATATCCTTTTAAATTTTTAACATTACTTATTTGTTAATTTTCAATTAATAATATTTCACTCTTCCTTCTTTTTGTTCACTTGTTCTTGAATTCTATTATTATTTGTTCTTTTGACAATCTTATTTCTGAATCAACTCAAGTACTTATATTGGTAAAAGTTCATTCCTTGCACCAAAAACAAATGCTAAATATTATGAATGAAAATATGTGCAAAAAGAAGAATTATGTATTCTAGAAGAAACAAAATATATAGACTAAATTTAGGAGTATAGGATAAATATCATCTTTACTTTTGAAAAATTTGGTGTATAGGTTTTTTTTATAGTTTGATCACATAAATCCTAACCTACTTTTCAGTGTGCCTAGTAAATAAAATAATTTTCTAAAATTTATGAGTAGAAATTATTTTTAAGACTCATATATAATAGTATAAATTATAAAGGTCATCATAAATTTAGAGACTTTAGGCAACTGCGAAATAAATATGGGACACCAGTGCAAACATCTAAAAGAAAATAATTCTCGCACTCTTCTTTTTAATAGAAATTTAATATTTTTTATCGTTTAACATGTGAATTTATAAAATAAGATGCACCTTAATAAATTATACTATTTTACAAAAAAAATTAATTTTGGAAATTTATGTATTAAAAATTAAATAAATAAGTATTTTTATACAAATTGAGTGTGAGATTCATTTTTCAATGTTCAACTTCAACAACTTGTGTTTAAAATGGACAAAACCCTCAATAGTGACATGTCTTATTTCATTGGCAATTTCAACAAGTTGTGCTCAGATTGACATTACAGGATTGCAAATAGGCATCATAGTCTAGATTTTTGGCTTTTTAGCCTGTGTTTGGCTTGGCTTTTAAGTATGAATTTTTGGCTTAAAAGTCACAAAAAAAACTAACTAATTTAGCTTAAGTGATATTTTTATACTTTTTTTTTATTTTTTCTACATAATTTAATATTTACTTTTTCTTAAAAAAAATTTAAAAATTTAAAAATTACTAAAAAAAACTACTCCAAACATGAGATCCTAATAGTATTAAACGGAATGACTTTTGAGGGGAGTTGTATTAAAAAAAATTATCTCTATCAAATTATTATTCAAAATTTATTAAACTCTCTTTTAACAGCACCCTTACAAAAATAATAGAATTGCCGAGCTGAGTGGCCGAAGCCTACTGATGTGACTTTGAAAGCACAAATCAATAAGTGAGACCCACACCTGCTCAGCCCAATGAATCACTTACACATCCCTCAAAAAGTAAAAAAAATTAAAAATAAGCTAAAAAGGCAAAACAATAATAATGTGTTTTACTAAAGACAGATAATAAAAAAATAAAATAAAAAATTTAAGCAACTATCTCAAATTTGGGGTTTTTTAATGAACCTTTTTTTAGCTTTTTTTATTACTTATTTTTTTATTTTTCAAGTAATCTCATCTAGACAAATTTAAAAAATAAAAAATAATTAGAAATAAAAATAAGTTAAAAATAAAAATAAATTTAAATAAGTGAATAAGATAATATTTTTATTTATTTATTTTCATCTTCAATAACTAACTTTTTTTACCTGTGAAGTTATTTTATATATTATTAAATAGATGATAAATTATAAACTATAACAACCACGAAATAGTTGGCGCTATCAACATCAATTACTCTATAACCACAACATCAATTATAACAACCGGATTCGTTCATGTGAGTTCATTATGAATTTATGTAAGAAATTAAATTAATTATTTGTGAATAACTCTGTAATTTAATAAATATTTATTTTAAAATAAATTAAAAATAAGTATAATGTTGAGAAAATAGTTAAACAAATCATATTTGATCATATATATAAATGTTAGATCACTTATATATTTTAAATAAATAACAAATTATTGACTTCTAAATAATAAATAAATTCAATCCTAACAAATACATGTGAGAATCAAGCTATTTTAGTTCAGATCAAATTATTAGTTACTCCCAAAATATTATGTAAACGATGTCACGTGGTACTTTTCACAAATAAATAGTCATAACTTATACAATGTGAGTCACTTTTTGTTTCATAATTTTCTAATAAAAGTGAGTTATCATATTCTTACCGTAAAATGCATCCGGTAAACTTGACACATGATCCTTCATAAAGACAGAATAATTACTCTTAGGGGCAATTTGTTTGGAGGATATAACATGAAAGATTGGAGATAAAATCCCATGAGTCTCCAAATCTAATGTTTAGTAGCTCCAAATGAGATAGATTTATAATCTAAAGTGACCACTTTTTCATAAATTAAATATATCATGGGGAGGAGGTATAACATATCCTCCCATTGCAAAAGACAATTTTATCCCTAAGCTATAGATAAAAACATATTTTTGAATTTGTGTGACGACAAATAGATAAAAACATATTTTATTTTTATTTTATAAATCAATATTTTCTCATATTCAAAACAAAAACAAATATGTTATATGTTTATATCTAAATATAACATATTCAATATTATATTCAATCATTTTATATCTATTTGTATATCCAAAAGTATTTTGTATCTGTCAATTTATTTTTATCAACCAAACCGACCCTTAATTCACACACCAGCGTGTTGTGCAGGCACCCCATCCAACTATACCACAACTACCCCAACTATCCCAATAACTACCAATAATCACATATTTTTCTTTTTTTTAATTCTTTTAAATCTATCTCTATCGCTCTCAACGGCTGAATTTGACTTATTAATTAATTTATTTTTTTGACTTTGTAAATTTTTTATTTTTAATGAATTTTTATTATTATTTAGTCAAATTATTATATATTTTTAGACTTCTCTCATTGAGACGAGTTAAAAAAATAAAAAAATTTAATTAAAATATAAAAAAATTCAAAAAAAACGAAAATAAGCAAAAATAAGTCAATAAATTAAATTTTAAGATATTTAAACTAAAATAAGCAAAAATAAATCAATAAAATAATAAATAACATTTGTCCAAACAGGGCCAATAATAAAGAGAGTGTTGTTTAATCTTCAGTCCTTAGTAAAATACCATTTATGTCCTTTTAACTTTTTAAGTTATTCATTTGTTTACTTTATGTATTTATTCGGGGATTCTTCTCATGCCCTAGAAAAGCACACAAATTAGACAAAGGGAAAGTTATTTCGTCAACGGTGACTTGTCGTCCTTGACTGAAGCAAGTAAGTAGCAAGACTGTGTTTGCTAATCGCTTAAAATTGACTTAAAGTTTTTTTTGATTTAAAGTTAAAAGAAGAAAAAAAAGCCATTTTCTCTTCGTTAGGCTAAGTTTTTAGCTATTTTGCTTATTGGTTTTTAGTTTTTTTTTATTTTTTTAATTATTAGCCAAAAATAATTTTATATATTTTTAAAAATAATATAATTTTTATCATATAAAATTTATTTTTTATAAAAAATATATTTTTAAAATTTACTTATCAAAATCTATCCAACAAATTCAATATATATTGAATATAAAATTACATAAAAAAAAAAATAATCATAACGATTTTCTTTTGGCTTTTTTCTTAACATCTGTTTTGTCTAGGTTTTTTTTTTTAATTTTTCTTAGAATTCCTTTTTTTTACTTTTGGTTTAGATTTTAACTTTCTAATTTCTCCATGTGAGAAATTTTTAAACTCGTTCAGGCTAAAATTTAAAAAAAAATCACTAAAAATAAAAAAAATTACTAAAAGCCAATTAAGGGCTTCTTTTGTCTTACATCAACTTGTTTTTACTTTTTGATAAAAATTCTTATTTTTATAATTCTTCATAATAAGAGGATTCTAGAAAATAAATTTATTTGATTTAATATTTAAAATGCTCATTAAAAGTTAAAAATTCTACGTAATAAAACTAAAATAAATACAAATTTAATATCTTATTCTGTTTGTTTCTTTATATAAATCTTTAGTCGCAAGACTTACACACGAATAATGAGCCATGACAGTCGTCACAAGTAATTTTATAATATTCGTTAATTGAACTATTTATTTAAAAGATCAAATTAATCAGTTGTAAAGGCATAATAATGTTCTTTGAAAACTTAATGAGCCAATTTTATTTTATTTGTGACTTTTTTGAACTATTGTGAACCCTTTTAAACTTGTAATCAAATAATTGTTGGTTTTTTCTGCATGTTTTGATTAGAAAAACTTAAAAATCGAAAAAAAATGAACAAAATTTAAAGACACTCTGCTCAAGTAAAAACAAATGCCTAAACAATTAGTGACTTAGGTTCCGTTTGTTTCGACGTAAAATATTTTACCATAAAAAATATTTAACATATTAAATAATTTTGTAAAAATTATTTTTTTTACTTGTATTTTCTTGTATTTGATTAAAATTTGAAAAATAAGAATGATAAATGAAAGTGACCAAATGTGGGAATAATTCGGGTAAAGAATTTCGGAAGAATTTATGTGGAAAGAATCTGCTTCTCATTTTCTCATTTTTATTTGCTATGAGAATGACTAAAAGCGGCAAGGATTAAGTAAAAGTTCCGAAGGTGCATTTCAAAATTAACTTACGAGTTAATTTTTTATAAATCAAATTTGATCAAATGAGTTAAAATATTTTACTAAAAAATATATTTTACATATGTATTATCAGCTAAACAATGAAAATAAAGTAAAATATTTTATTTAAAAATATTTTATATCAAAACAAACGGAGCCTTAAAGTGCTTTATTTTGTTGGTACCATCCAACTTCATTCAATTCAATTGTTTACTTATTCAATAAGGTAAGTGAATTTGAAATTTCAATGAAAAATGACCTCTGGATTGTTCAGACGATCAACTTGCAATTGGATATTCATTCTGAATTTAACAATATTTTCAAAAGATTTTGTCATATTTTACTTTATTTATTATTTTATTATGAGAACCAATCCTATTACTTTTGTTACTGTGGTTCTATACTTGAAACAAAAAACGGGGTGTATATTGTTCAAATCATTGGTTTCGGTACTATATTGATGATCCTACAAATATTAAATTTTAATAAATTTTATTAACTGAACTTTTATGGAATCGAACACCTTTTGATTGTACAAGAATATGTATAGCTCAGCAAATCTAGAAGCATAAGAGAACGTTCTTTTGCTTATATTATTATCAATATTTATTTTTTCTTTGGTTTTTAAGGTAAACTTCAGGAATTTATTTCAATTTTTAAAATCCTTATAAATTATTCCAGTAAATTTGAATGAATTTTTTTTAAAAAAAAGAATGTGTTAAAAAAATCACAAAAACAAAAAATAAACTCTTAGAAAATTTCTTTATAAATCTTGTTTATATATATTTTTTTTTGCTCCGCTCACTCATAATTTAGTTTCTAAATGAAGGGGAACCTGAATTCACAGTTAGCAATCATGTTTAAACCAAATTTTTGGTGATTCTAAATGCAATTTTTTTTCTTTGGACACCTTTTATACAAGTGTTAATGCCTATCTTAATGTCTAAAGTGAATATTTTAAGAAAAACGTCCTGAATAAATATCTTAGCCTTCGTTTGGCAAATTGATTTTAAGTTGATTTTTTGACTTCAAATTACTTTAAGTGAAAAAGTCAAAAAAAAAATTGTTTAGCTGGAAAAATAGTGACTTTGAAGCCACTAAAAAAACCAAATAAATTCCATACGAAATTCTATAGTTGCTATTCAGCCTAAATAAACTGGGGTATAATTGTTTAATTAAAATTTGTGTAATTTTATATATAGATGAGTATAATTGAAAATTATTATGAAAAAAGTTTTTTAAAAAAATTAAAAGCAAATAAGATAAAAGGTGGAGATTAAAAAACGAGACTTTTAAGCTTTAAGCTAAAAACTAAAAAGTTAGTAACCAAACGGAGGCTTAATGTATAAGGTGAATGTTTCAAGAAAAAAAGTATGTGAATTTAGTATGGTTCTCAAAATTCTCCCTAGTATTATTGAATGGCCCACCAGTGTGAACAAACTACTAAGGTATTGAATGGCCCACCAGTGTGAACAAACTACGGTCATTTCTGACATTACTTAAATTAGTTATTTATAAATTGTAATTTATAGTAAAAAATTATAAAAATTTAATAAAAATTGTAATTTATAACTTAAAATAAAAAAAATAATTATAATTTGTAATAAAAATTATAAATATTTAAAAAAAATTATAATTTATAACTAAAATTAACAACAAAAAAACTTAAAACTATTACAAAAGAATAGCTTTTATCTTCTTGCTAAACGCCCCAATCACGAAAAATACATTGAGCAACAATGGCGGTGGTCCTTTTCAAAATGGCTCCCAATTTCTTCCATGAAAGTGGCCCAAAATTATCAAAATTGACCCAAAAGTTGTCTATAGTAGAGCCTTCAACTTCAACAACTATACGCAAAAAAATTTAAATATCATTTTATATTGTACAATCTTAAGGTCCTATTTAATTGATCAAATTAATAATGAAATATATATATATATATATAGTCATTTTTTTAGACTAGTAGTGGTGGGATTATTTTACTATACCACGTTCTTTTAAATATTGTATATTTTATATTTTGTAAGATTTATTATTTAATAGATATATAATCATTCCTCAGCCTATTTATTTTATTCAAATGAGAAAAATACAATCACGCGAGATATATAATTCTATTTTTCATTTTACCCGGTCAATTAAACACGCAGTGTAACACCCCGACCCTTTGCATGGTAACGATATTATCCGTTTTGAGCGAAAGCTCTCATGGTTTTGTTCTTTTCAGGGGGTCACACATCCTTACATTGCTCCAGCCCAAGCACGGTTAACTGCGGAGTTTTACTAGGGTCTCTACCACCCGAAAAAATATCTCGTTGAATGTAAAGGTTCAAGATTTTTTCTTTATAACCTAGGAACTCCCTCTCCCTTTCTGATGTGGAATATCAGGATTTCGCAATCCACCCTCCTTAGGGCTGCCCGTCCCCGTGCAGTAGCCTGTCAGCTCCAGTAGCCTACCAGTCCTTATCGACCCGCCACGTGTCACGCGAGACGGCAGAGACCCACACTCGGAGGTGAGCAGAGTCGGCTCTAATACCAATTGTAACACCCTGACCCTTTACATGACAACGATATTGTCCGCTTTTGGCGAAAGTCCTCACGGTTTTGTTCTTCCCAGGGGGTCACCCATCTTTGCATTGCTCCAGCTCAAGCACGCTTAACTGCGGAGTTCTGCTATGGTCTAAGATTTTTTCTTTATAACCCAAGAACTCCCTTTCCCTTTTCGATGTGGGACATCAGAATATCACACGCATAATGGCCCAACCATGTCGGGAGCCTTAATTACTTAATACTTTAAAAGGAGGATTTTTTCATTTAATTTTTTTAATTTTTTTTTTGCTTTTGTAGATACACAATTATTAATCAGGTCTTTCTAAAATATCCTTTTAAATTGATAACATTATTAATTTTTTAGTTTTTAATTGATAACATTTCAATATTCATTCTTCTTGTTCACTTGTCCTTGAATTCTATATTAGTTATTTTTTGACAATCTTATTTCTAAATCGACTCAAGTTGTTATTTTGATAAAAAGTTTATGACTTTTGATGTATTTTTTAATATCAACACTAAGAATTTTTTAGAAATAGAATCCATCATTAGCCAGTTGACTTGTACTGAATTTTTTATGAAGCAATTTGCAGAAAAAAAAAACCACAAAATATTATGAATTAAAATATGCACAAAAAAGAAGAATTATATACTCTAATAGAAACAAAATAAATAGACTCAATTTAGGAATATAGAAAAATATCACCTTTACTTTTGAAATATATATTTTAGTATATAGGCTTTTTACAGTTTGATCAAATAATTAAAGCCCAATCTACTTTATTTGTGTGCTTAAAAAATAAAATATTTTTAAAATTTATCAATAGATATTATTTTTAAAGCACATATATAATAGTATAAATCATAAAGAGTATTATAAATTCGGGGACTTCATCAATTTGGAAGCTTTTGATGATCGCCAAGTTACCATAACATATGAGTCGTCTCTGCAAACCTGTAAAGAAAAATAATTTCCACACTTTTTTTTTTGTAGAATAATTGGAAGTTTTTGGTGACCATCAAGTTGTCCTAATATATGGGTCATCTCTCTAAACTTATAAAGGAAAATAATTCTCACACTCTTTTTTTAATAGAAATTTATCATTTTTTTTTATGTTAATACAATATACATTTTTTAAAAAGTAGAGACAATTTTATAAATTTATATACTAAAAATTAAAAAAAAAGTTTTTTTTTTTAAATAATAGAGGGTGAGATTCATTTCTCAATGTTCAACTTGAACAACTTGTATTTAAGTGGAGAAACACTCAATAGTGACAAGTTTTATTGCATTGGCAATTTGACATCTCACACTAGCAAGGTCAAGTTGACTTTACATATAGCATCAGTTATATTTACACAATCATGTTTGGGAAAGTTTTAATCTCTGCTTAGTTTGTGTTTGGACTAATTTTTTTAGTAAATTTTAAATTTGTTGATTTTTTTATAAAAAGTGAATGTCAAATCATGTAAAAAAGTAAAAAAAATTAGAAAAAACCAACCTAAGTTAAATCAGTTAACTTTTTTTTTACTTTTAAATTAAAAAATTTAACTTTTAAGCCAGACCAAACACAGGCTTAATTATACTAAGATTTTAAAGAGGTAATAGACATAGTTTTTGTCTTCTTTTTTTTTTAATTTTTTTTTTTGTATAGAGCATAATAATTTTTTAACTCGAATATACCGCGATTAACTTAAATAATTGATATTTTTCGTTGTGTTAGATCTCTTCACATAGCTAAATATAAGAGAAGGATCGAGATGGTAAGAGACACATGGAGTTGTTTGGTACTGTTTAAATTATAGTTTTTAATTTTTAGTTTATTAAAAAAAATAAAAAAATTCAACAAGTTTGCTTATAACTTTTGTTCATAATTTCTAATTCTAAATTAATAAACACAACTTTTACCATTTTAAGTTAGAAATAATTTATAATTTTAATAAATATTTATAATTTTATTTTAAAATTATAATTATATTTTTTAATTATAATCTATAAATTTATAAGTTCAAGGATAATACTGTTATTAATTAGGTCTGCCAAAGGCAAATGGCCTTGTGCTTGTCTCACAATAGAGAAAAACTCTTTGAATGTTACTTTTTTACTTTTTTGAAATGACGTTATTTCATACTGTTTTTTTTTTTTTTTTTACTTTTCTCAATTTCCATTTTGTCTAATTTCTTAGACTTTTAGTTTTTTTTTTTTTTTTGTGGAGTGCTAAAATTAAACGCTTGTGTATTTACGAAAATAAAAATTAATAAAAGAACGAAGGCCTAATTTCTATTACTGGACAAAAATGATTTTATTTGTTCAACAACTACCCCCAATTGAATTGGTTGGGCCTGCTCGATCAAAAGGGAATTAGGGATCGTTTGATAATTTAGACTGAATTTAATTGGATTAATAGTGAGGGGATGGGTAATAAAGTGAAATTAGTAATAAAATGAAATTAATTTTTTTGTATTTAAATTGAATGAAAATTAAATAACAGATTAGATAATGATTTACCATTGTATTAAGTTAGTTTATTTTAAAATTAACTTAAATAAATTAATAAGTTAAATTTTATGTTATTTATTTTAATATTTTAATATTTCTTATTATTTTTAAAAAAATTTAAATTTACTCTTTAATCCAATCCTTTCTAATCCCGCACTTTCTCCCTCACTAATTATCTCCCATTTAACGGACTAATAGTTTGAATTAGTCCGCCAAGACTATTAGTTCAGAGGCTTAACAAACGCGGTATTGGACTATACTCCGGACTAATAATCTGAGCTATTAGTCCGCTAAAACAAACATGGCCTTAGTGTGCTTCTACCAAAGAGATTTATCAAAGAGTTGCGACATGTTTGGTAGCTTGGTTTTAAGTTTGAATTTTTTTAAGTCATTTTAAATTAAATATGTAAAATATTTGTTTGGTGAATTTTACGAATGACTTAAAATCACCCATAAATAAATATTTTTAAATGACTTTAAGCCAAATAACTATATGTATTGAATTACATAATTATCCATTGCTTTTTTTAACTTAATTTCATATTGAAGTTAGACCTTGTTTGATAACACTAGACGGATAGATTTTTAAATATGTAATTTTTATATAAAAAAAAAGAATGTCAATCCCGAAAAATATAAAAATTTTAACACATATTTACATGCTACTGATCTTTTAAACACTATACAGCCATAACAAGCGATATGACGGCCATGACAAACATTAAAGAAAAGATGGCGGCCGTAACATTTACATAACTTTAAAAACATGCAAAAAAATGAGGGTATTTAGGACGGAGACCGTGACCCACTAGATTTAGGTCAGATCTATCACCCTTTACCCAACAGAAGGATAGATAGAGGTACAGAAAGAAAAAATATTAAACAGAACAACAAAAGGATATACAAACTCGAAATAAACATATAACAGAGGGTTTTGAAAAGAATTTTAGCACTTCTGGCCTTAAAACAATATCATGGCCGTAACATTAAAATATTGCTGCTGTTCATGTAAAAAGGCATAAATGTAACGACTTTTATAAAAATATTGAAAAAAAAGCACAGCCATCACTATAAGTAACAGAATCTACGGTCGTAATGCTCTAGAACCTCAATAAACTTCTAATGTATTCAGTGTGCTTGTGTGCATCATAACAAAATATGAACAAATGTGAATATATGAAATTACATGCTACAAAGATACTGCTAATAATAAAAATTTAAAAGAAATAACTATTTTTATTGAAATAAATGATAAACAATTAACGAAACAATGGAAACCTTATATAGGACACCCTCAGGGGAAGAGAATGAAAGTTTATGAAGAGTCGCAGGATCCTAGGGTTACCTCGTGTGAATATCCAATTCGAAAGGCCTCTTGGTAGTGAAAATACGATACCTCAAATTCAATATATACACTCCAAGAGTTCCTCCGAGACAAGCAAGAACACGAATGAATGTTGGGAAGTATGGGATGAATGCCGAAATATCGGGTGGGAATGAATTTTGGTAGACTTTTGTTATCCAGGCTGATTCTCTCCTTGTTTCTGTGCATAACGACGCCTATTTATAGACAAGGTGGGCGACCAAACACCCTCTGGAATGCTGCCACCTGTTCAAGGTAATAGTGATTGCTGCTACCTTCTTATTTTTGTACAGTACAAACCGCTACCTTTATGGTGATAAAAATAACAATCGTGACCTTCAAAAGTCACGGCCTGAATAAATAAGCAATGACCGTGACAAAGAAAGTCATGATTTGGTTTAGAATTTTTAAAAATGTTATGGTCGTAAGAGTAAAGACACGACCTGTTCTAGAATTTTCAAAAATATAGCGGCCATAAGGATAAGAATGTCACGGCTTGAGAGGTTTTTGTGATTTTCTTAGATTTTGAGCTGATTTCATGATTTCGCTTGCTTGGTTTTTGTGCCTAAGATTCGGCTTGATCAGATTGGAATGTCTACACTATGGAGCCCTATATAGGAATTAGGATTGGCTCTGATACCATTTGTAACGACCCAAAAGAACCACTAGCCTAATAACTTGAATAAAAAATCTAACAACACGGCTCAAAAGCTTAAATACAAGTTATTAATAATAATTCAAAAAAAAATTTATATATCAAATTTAATTTTTATCTCTCACTGATGTGGGATGGGCTACTACTAATAACATGAGTTTAAACTTTTAGGCCTTGTTATTAGGCTCTTTATTCAAATTATTGGGTCAGTGGTCCACATGAGTCTTTACAAAAGATCTCGGCCTCATTTGGCAACTGACTTTAATTCGAAGTAAAACTAGATTTTTTGCCTTTTTGCTTATTACCCAAAAAGCTAAAAAGTATCGTTTTTCAACTCAAAGATTTTTAGCTTTTTTACTTTTTACATACATTTTTTAAAAAATATTTTAGTATTTATTTTAAAAATTATATTTTTAAATTATACTTGTTAAAATCTATCAAAAAAAATTCATATTGAATATAAAATTATTTAAAAATAAATTTTAAACAATTATAGCTATTTTAAGCAAAAAAATTTACCTTTTGACTTAAAATCACTAAACTTTTGGCTTAAAGTTACCCCATATTTTTTTTAAACGAACTTTTAACTTTTGAGCTTAAAATAACTTTAAGTAAAAAAAGTCTAACCTAAAGCCAACCTGCCAAACAAGGCCCTCATCTACGTTCAACACTTAGAAAATTAAAAATATATATACTGTAAATATTACCTGATAATTTTCACGTTCATACAATTGTTGAATACTAATTTCAATGCAAAAATAACTTCGAGAAACAACATAACACATGAGATGGTGTTCAGTAAAACTATTGGTAGGAATTTATAAATTATAGTTTATAATAAAAATTATAAATATTTAGTAAAAATTATAGTTTGTAATTAAAATAAAAATTATAATTATAAATTATAATAAAAATTATAAATATTTAAAAAAAATTATAATTTATAATTAAAATTAATAATAAAAAACTAAAAACTACTAATAGTAAACCTTCTCAAACCACCCCTAAATTTATCAGTTTGTTTATTAATAAATTTTCTTCAGCCAACATTAACAAATTAAAATTCTTAGATCGGTAATGCGATTAAAGTCGTAATTCGTGTCAGAATTTTATACAAATTTTAAAAAAATTAATATATTAAGATAGATAAATACATAATCTATGAAATAATAAGTCAAACGTTTCTTCTTTTATTTTTTACTTTTAGTTTTTTGCTGCCTTTGAAATTTTGGTTTGAAGCCAAAACAAAATAAAAAAAAGGAATAAATTAGAAATAATAAATGATTATATTTTGACTCATTATACTTAAAATATTAATAAAAAAATCAACATAAGAAGAACGTAAAACACCCACAGAAGATTTCCCCCTATCATTGTCAACCCGTTTGAAATTACACAGGGTGGTCCTGCTTAAGAGTAATTATTCGGTGTTCAGAGCACTATGATAGTGTTTGGCATTGTTTTTATTAGTATCTTATAGATCGTGACTTGTAATAAAAATTATGAATATTTAGTAAAAATTATAACTTGTAATTAAAATAGAAAAAAAAATAATTATATCTTTTAACAAAAATTGTAAGTGTTTAAAAAAGATTATAACTTATAACTTAAATTAGTAACAAAAAAATAAAAATTACTAACAATAGCTTTGTCAAACACTTCTTATGTGTCATTATTTACGTAATACTCCTATTTAATCATATAGCTTAAAACACTATGCATGCACAATGTGAGCCCACCTTTATTGGGTGAACAACAAAAAAAAAAACCCACTTAATATACATTATATATTTTTATTTATTAAGCATATCGCATAAATAATACCATATGATAATTCGGGGACTAGGTCCGGCTTGACGCAATAGGGTGAGCTGTGAGCTCAAAATAAATTTAATTGGAATCCCAAAATTTAATTAGAATCGTTTATTATGTTGAACTCATCGAGTAGATAATTTATAGTAAAAGTAGGTCAATCAAACATTGTTAGCTATATGATGCAGATACATTTATTTCATAGTTTATTGTCAAAATATTATAAGTTAATTAATTTTTTCAAAATAAATATACTTTAATCAAATAGATAATAATTGCCAATTAACCTAATTTTTTTACAAAAATTAACTACTCAATGAGTTCAATATAATAAACGATTCCGATTAAATTTTAAAATTTTAAATAAAATAATTTTAGACTCACAACTCACTTACTCAATAAATTTAACATAATAAACGATTCTAATTAAATTTTAAAATTTTAAATAAAATAATTTTAAAGTCACGACTCAGTGACCCATCATAGTACAAACCGCAATGTCAACAATTGGAGAGTACATATTTCTTCTTCACTTTTACTCTAAATTATTAATTCAGTTCTGCTAATCCCAGTGGAAGGTTCTTAGTTTTTTCCTTATTAATTTATTGTCTTCATAATTTATAGTCTTCATTCTCTCTTTGCACTATTTAATTCCTTCAGCTTCAGTATTGGATTAATTCCCTCAGCCAATCAGTTTTTTGGCTTTCAGCTGAGATGCCATGAAAGAGGAGAGCCTCGAATCGACGATCAGCAGCTTTTGAGTTAGCTAGAGGTTCTCTCTCAATATTTTGTCAGTCTTTTTGTCCCAATACACTACAAACCATAGAATCAAGAAAAAATATGAATATATGAAAATCTCAATATAAAAGACATAAATATTTGAAAACACACAATCCGGCGCGAGGTCTTTAGCAAAGCTTTTTTTTTTTTATCAGTTTTTAGCTTTTTATTATTAATTTTAATAATAAATTATAATTTTTTCTAAACACTTACAATTTATATTATAAGTTATAATTATTTTTTTTCTATTTCATGGACAAGTTAACATTTTTATCACTCATAACTTTTATTATAAGTTATAATTTTTTTTTTCTATTTCAGCTACAAACTAACATATTTATCAAACACTCACAATTTTAATTACAAGTTACAATTTATAAATTATTAATTTCAGTAATACCAAACACCTCATAAATGGTGAAATGTTTATAACTAATGAGTACGTTTGGCATTACTGAAATTAATAACTTATAGACTATAATTTGTAATAAGAATTGTGAATATTTGATAAATTTGTAATCTTGTAACTAAAATAAAAAAAAATTCTTAAGTTTATTTTTTTTTATCTTATATAAATTTTTTTAAAATTTTGATCAAAAAATTTTATTTTTCTATTTTATCATCTAAAAAGTACATTCATTTCAGTTAATGCTAAAAAAAATTCACTAAAAATAAAACAAAATAACTATATAAAAATTAATCCAAACACAAACTTTATTTATATATATATATAAAATATGTGTCACTTTCGTAATTATTAAGACGATTTATTATATCAACTATGGTAGGTGTACCATATTACATAATAAATAATATATTGATCATGTTTGAGTGGCTCGTTTATTTGTTTATTTGCTTATTAGCAAATAACTTAAAATATAAATAAATCACTTCGTTTGATTTATTTGACATATTTTGACTTATTTGCTTATATAAGTCACTTTGTTTGAGTAATTTTTGACTTATTTAGTTTATTAACTTATTTACTTATCAGTTTAAAATTTGATTTATTTAGTTCGTTTAGGTGACTTAGCTTATTTTTCGCTTATAAGCTAAATAAACTAATAAACTAATAAGCCATGTTACCCAAAAAGGAAAAAAATATAGTTAGGCCTTAGAAAAAATAATGATTTATTTGTTTATTTTTATGTTAAATAAATTTTTTTTACTATTTAGTAAAATTATTATACTTTTTTAATCCCTCTAACACGAGTCCGAAATTTTTTTTACCAAAATATGAAATGAGCTAAGAAAAGACAAAAATAAGCTCAAGCAAGTCAATAAGTCAAATTTTATACTATTTATTTTTGTTTGTAGTATTTTTTATTTTTTTAGTTCCTCCCTTCTAGATAATTTAATAATATATATACAAAAAATTAAGAAATCAAAAAATACAAAAATAAGCAAAAAAAGTTTAAAAACAAATTATCAAACTATTATATTTTTTTAACTTCACCCTGGAGACAAGTTAAAAAAGTAAAATTGTCTTACTAAAATATTAAAAAAATAAGAAAAGACACAAATTAAACCAAAATAAGTTTATAGTTCTTATTTTGTGTTGAATATATTTTTTTTTAAATTACAAATCTCATCAAGATAATTTTTAAAAAATTTCAAAATTATTTTCAAAAAAAATAGCCCAAATAGGTCTAAATGTAGTATGTAATTATTTGATACTCTTAGGGTACTATATGACAAACTTCACATGGTACATATCTTAAAAACAAATTTTACGATGAGAATATTTAATTAATATTTAGTTAATATTTGTTAAGTAATTAAAAAATAAAAAATAATTCACATAATATAAATTACAATCATTCATTGATTAAAAATACCACACAATATCACTCGCATTAAACTCTAAAATTACTTAATAATTTGCCAAATGTAGTAGTATTTTTCTCCGTTCTCGCTCTCAACCTAAGATTGTGTGCAGATTGACCAAACCTTGAGCTGCATTACCTGCCCACATTTCCGCAAATACTGGAACGAAGCTCACTTGTGGATGATGGACTACGAAATTGAGAAATCGATTACTTCTCAACATGAGCATCTAAAAATGGTTCAGGTGATGGGCTTTACAATCCAAGAAAACCACTTACTTTTAATGGATCTTTTACTTAAGAAGTCTGGGAATACTCTCAACTCCATGACCGTAATCACCTCACCGGAGAATCGACGGCGGCGGGTCTCGAAGATTCCGAAAACTCAGCTGAAGCACACGTCCGGCTCCGACGTAAAGCGGATAGTGGTTCCATCTCCAAACGAAGATCATTTTTTTGCCTTAACGGAAGAAGAAGAAGAAGGTAAACATTTTCTCGGGGTTTGGAGTCTGTTGTAAAATCCTAAATAAATTAATGATGAATAAAAGATCGATTTTGCTAATACTGCTGTATGTTCGATTGACCAAGTTATTATTAGTAGTTTATAAATTATAATTTATTATAAAAATTATGAGTATTTAATAAAAATTAAAATTTATAAATAAAATAAAAAAATAATTAAAAATTGTAATAGAAATGGTAAGTATTTAAAAAAATTTATATTTTATAATTAAAATTAATAATAACATTTTTAAACACTCTTATACCATGGTCTTTGGATTTTCCGTAGCCAAAATGCGACAAGGCAGTCGCATAGGATCCCGAATTTTATTTAAAAAGTAGAGCCCTTTTAGATTAAATCATTATACTTAGTTTAAAAATATTTTTTTAATATTTTTTTTACTAAATCTCAATAAAATGAAAAGCTCTAAATTATTTTAATTTTAACTTTATCAAAATCTACCTAGGTTTATTTCTTAAATACCAAACTCAAAATAAAATTATTGTATTAGTGGATAGTTCAAATTAGGTTTAGTCCTTCAAAAAGATTTATCGAAAGAAATAAAAAAATTTAATAAAAGTGCTAATTTAGTTAGAAACACTAAATTGTTATTTTTCAAATTCATGAATTGTCCAATATTATTGAATGAAATGTGAAAAGAATAATTTTTAAGTGATATTTTGATGAAGGTATTTTATTTTTTTAGTATCTATAACTTTAGATTATTTAGATGTTTCTCTGAAATTACAATATTTGTAATTTTCTTTTCTACTCTTCAAT
The DNA here is from genome assembly GCA_034768845.1 of Heliamphora exappendiculata. Classification (NCBI taxonomy): domain Eukaryota; kingdom Viridiplantae; phylum Streptophyta; class Magnoliopsida; order Ericales; family Sarraceniaceae; genus Heliamphora; species Heliamphora exappendiculata. The sequence goes on from JAOTRH010004331.1 coordinate 18,719, forward strand.
GTAAAATGATTATTTGGAAAGTCACAAAAATAACCAAATAATAATTCTAAAAGAAAAGTAGCCTTAAATACACAAGTTACCAAATATATTAAAATTTTTGCACTTTTCACAAAAAAGGTAAAAAAATCTAAAAGACAAAAAAAAAAACACACATCTCAACAAATCAAGCCTTATTAAATTCATGTAATAATTTCTTATTAAAATTTATTTTATTTTATTTTATTTTATTTTTTATTTATAAAAATTTATAAAAGCCTTATTTTAAAATTTTGCTTAGGCCCATCAAACATCAAGGCCCGTCCTATAAAAACACATATAATATCAAACAATCTAAACACAGTAAGTCCACATTGTTATGATTTTATCATAGTTTATTGAAATTGCATCGTAATCTCTCCCCACCCCCATTCTAACGGTAATAGTTCACTAAAAATTAAGAAAGTCTATCTCCTAGGTAGCATTGAAAAATGATGTTATCCACGTCAATCTGATCCAATGTTGTTGATTGTTGAGTGGTATAATTTTTAAATATTAAATTAATTTTATTTTTTATATAAATAATAAATTCAACCAATTTATATAGTAAGCAAATTCAATTATAAAATGAATGCCTAACAATATGTGGATGGCACAACACATCCCTTATTCAAGATTCTGTGTTCATTGTGAGACGCACCAAGTTTTCTCCCAATTTCTTTACGTAAATAAAGTAAGATTTTGACTGACAGCCAAGTTTTATGTTTGACTTTTTAAGGTATAGAGTTAATTTCTGTTCTGTTTAATTTTTTTTTGCTTAAAAGTACATTAAAAAGCTTATTTATTTGACCTTCTATTATAATTAATTGGCAATTTTTTCATATTTCTATTTTTTTTTTTTAATTATAAAACCAAAAAACCAGTAAAAAAACTAGAATAAACACACGCCTAACTTTATTCATTTAAGCCAAAAAATTTGAAAAGGTAAATGGGGAGGGGGGTGGGTTGTTTTGTCCATCACACTTTCTGTCCAATCATCATTGGCCACACTTTTAAACTTCTGCCTCCTAAAAAATGAGAAATTATTAAATATTCTTGAAATATTATGTAGGTGGTGTGGGTCACTATTTATTTTATAATTATTTAATAAAAATAATTTATTATATTTTTATTAAAAAATTTATTATTATCATATTAAATAAAAATATTACATAAATTTAGTATTCCGAGTTCACGAAATAATTACTCCTAAAAAAATGAATGGTAGTTTTCCCATTATGAATTGCGTGCAATTTGCATTAGACGAAGACAACACGTGGCTTTTGGGTTTTTGCCCACTAGTTTAAACTTGAATATATATATATATATATATATATATATATATATATATATAGACAGACTTGGTTATTAATACGGAATTACTGGATCAAAAACTTAACTTAAAAATTAAATTTTCAAATAGTCTACTTTTAATTTAAATAGATTTTTTAACTAAAAAATAAAAAAATTACTTTTAAAACTAAATTACCAACCAAGCCGTCATTTGGATTGTCCAAAAACCTAAGTTTTTAAGAGGTTAAAGTTTTCCTTAAAAAAAAAAAAAAGAAGATAAAGTAAGAAATGGTAGGTTGTTTGGGATAGTTTTTTAGAGTATTTTTTAAATTTTTTAAGATATTTAATATGTATTTATTTTTTACTTTTAAATTATAGTATTTAGTATAGCAACATATTTTTTATTTTTAAAAGTAAAGTTGACTTTTTTGTATTAACGGTATTATAATCATAATAAAAAAAAATTAGGTGGTGCTTGATATTACTGAAACTAGTAATTTATAAATTGTAGCTTGTAGTAAAAATAATGAGTGTTTGATAAAAATTATAACTTATAACTAAAATTTTAAAAAAAATTATTATAATTTGTAGTAAAAATTATCAGTAATTAAAAAAAATTGTAACTTATAGTTAAAATTAATAATATAAAGTTAAAAATTACTAACAGTAACTTTGCCAAATACTCCTTAAATTGTTTGAGGTGTGAATAAGATTATTTTTTTTTATAAAAAATGTAAAAACAGTTGGTTTACCATTTTAGAATACCAAAGACCGTCTAGAGTAGCTTTTATCATGAAAAAAGCTTATTTATATATCTCAAACAATTGATTTTTTTTTTTTTTGAATAAATTGAGTATGGTACCTCAATAACAAAAGTTCTCTACTCTAAGATATAAAAATGTGTTCTTCTTTGAAAATATGTTATTTGATTTTTTAAAATTTTAATTTTTAAAACATCTTTAAATTAAAATTTAATTTTTAAACCGTCTCAAATAGAGCCTAGCTATATAACCCCAACGTTGTTGCAATAATTTTTTAATCCTGTAGATGACATGAACTTATTAATTTGCTTATTTGATAAGCCCCAAATTATTTATTTACTTTTATTTAATTTAAGTACATGACATATAAAAGGTAAAAATATATATAGGTGGTTTGATATTACTGAAACTAGTAGTTAATAAATTGTAATTTATAACTAAAGTTGTGAGCGTTTAATAATATTGTAGCGTATAGTTGAAATAAAATTAAAAAAATAATTATAAGTTGTAGTAGAAGTTATAGTTGTTGAAAAAATTTATAACTAAAACTATTAACAATAATTTCGTCAAACACTCCCATCTTAATAGTTTATTTTCATTTGTTTTTATATTTTTTTATCAATTTTTTTTTCAGGCTAGATGGGAGTAATAAAAAGGTTACAAAATCATTTTTAAAATGTTCAGTTAATAAAAAAATAAATCCTAATTTGAGATAGACAGTCAATTTGCTTATTTGATTTTTTATATTTTTTTTAGTAAAGAAATTATTATTTTCTTGAATTCTTATAATTTATTTATTCCTCTAGGTGAAATGAGTAAGAAATAAAATATGAAAAATTTTAGAAAATACAAAATAGGCTAAAAATCTACATGCCAGATTTTTTTGGTTATTTTTATGTTTAGTAAAAAAAATTGATAAAAAAGAGTTTTTAAGTTCTTCACGAAATGATTTGAAAAAGTTAACAGATTTAACCAAAAATTAAGTAAATGCCAAAAAAATAATATTAAACAAAATTTCACTAATTCTTCACAAACTAGGCGTAACTAGTGTAAAATATTCTGTCGGTCCTATTTTGGCCAAATATAGAGAATTTTGCCTATTTTTATTTATTTTTTATTTTTTTCTCTTGTTACTAAATTTTTTTATTTTTTTAAATCATCTCAATAAAATGAATCCAAAAAATAAAAATTTTGATCAAAAGATTAAAAAAAAAGTCCACTAATGACAAAAATAAGCAATATAAGGTTTGACTTATTGGCCTATGTTAGCTTATTTTTGTTTTTTTTTTGAATTTTTTTATATTTTAATAAAGAGTTTTACTTTTTCGGCTCGTCTTGATGAAAGGCGTCCAAAAGTAATATAGTAGTTTAACTAGATAATGAAAATTTTTATTAAAGATGAAAGTAATTAAAATTAAATAAGCAAATATCCCAAACAGGGCATTATTGCAAACCAGATCTGGTAATTCATAATTGTAAAGACGAAGCTCACTATTTAAAATAAGGGTGTCATTGTCATTTCACAATCGTGGGGCATGCTTCTGTAATTGTCATAAATGTTAGGGGGTGCTATAACATTTATTTCAATAAAATACTGCAAAATCATGTTTTGAGAAAATGTGCAAAAATACCTAATAATATTTTAAAATGCCCCATCAAAAAATATATATATATATTTTTTAAAATGCAAAAACACTGTAAGCCAAATAATCAGTGGAGGAGGAGCACATCAAAATGATTAGGGTGGAAACCCAATAAAAACTTTAAAATTCTATTTTTAGAAATAAAATAATTATTAAAATCAAGATATTATTATTTTTAGGATATGAAAATAATAAAAACAATAAAAGATGTATTTGAAATTAAAAGACATATAGTCACGGTTTTAAAATCGATATTTTTCTACGTGTGAAGGTTCTAGCGGAGTGTATTAATATCAAGTGCTCACAAGCTTTTTTCTCACTTTTTTCTTTTCTGAGATTTTTAGATCCAATATGGATATTATTATATAGTTCTCAATGAATATATTTCAAATATATAATTATTATAAAAATATATATATATAATAAAAATTATACAATTTTAATTTTCAAATGCAGTCTAACACATTTTTTATTTTTTATTTTTTATTTTGCTCGGTCTCTCTCTTTTCTGGGTCTGGCTCCTCTCTAATTATTTAAGAGACCTTTAGTACTCTGTTAGAGTACTATTCAAATGAATTATACGCTAATGATTTAAACCGATCATATTATAAAGCATGTTGAGAAGATGCTTAGCATAAAAAACCAATTTGGTTGGAGATCAATGGTCTCATAATTAGTATATATTATGTGACTTTCAATCTCTAATTAATTTTATTTTTTATATGAATAATATTTTGCGACAAGTTCCATAATATCAACCGTTCAAATTATGGAAATAAATTCAACTTTATTGCTACAATGTTGGCCTTTTCCAACTCATATATAGAATATTAGAGAGGAATTAGACTCAATCTTGTCCTTTCTTTTGCACGCTCCCTTTCTTCTGCATGCTTATTTTTTTTGGCTTTCTTCTTTCTCTCTATTCTCTAATATTCTCAAAACAAGAGATGAAACAAATTATCTAAATCGATAATAACTTTAAATCATGAAACTTTATAGAATAGTCAACAAATAGATACAAAAAAATTCAATACACATCCAAACAAATAGAATTTCACAATAATTATCGCTCGAAATAAATAAATAAGTAAAAATCCGACTTTAGGTCAGATTAACAAACAAGGGCTAAATTAATAAGAAACAGAAGTACACACCTAGTGGTTTTTTTAAACAATATATATATATATATATATATATATATATATGGGGACGAAGGAAGGGGGTTGGGGGCCATGGCCACCCTTCACCTAGCACCTCAAATTTTTTTTATATATAGTATAAATTTAAAGAAAATAAAAATATATAAAATTGTATAACTATTATTTTTGTAGTTTCTTATCATCAAATATCTTAATTAATATTGTATAAATGTAATTTTTTATTTTGATATACTAAACATAGTTTTTATTATTAATTATAAATTTTTAGACACAATTTTTTATCATCCTAAAGCTAAAATCCTAACTTCGTCCATGTATATATATTAAGTTAATAGAAATAAAAGTAAACACCTCGTGGTTTTTTA
>JAOTRH010004382.1:0-23943 GCA_034768845.1 Heliamphora exappendiculata
GTGCTTGTACCATTCGAAATCCTCAGCTGAATGCTTATCTAGTCACTACCTTATAGTCACCTTCTTTGAAACCGATACAAAAAATTGAGCTGACCATCCTTATTGAACTCCACGTATGTTTTTGCCCAGTAATCTTCAAAACCCTGCCTCGTAGAAATCCTAACGACGAACGTTAGGATAGTACATTATTAAGCTTCAACGCTTTCACGAAAGATTAGGACAATGCACAGAAGCCTCTTAACGTCTCTTCAAATCGCGAGGTAACCTTTCCTCAACATTACGACTCAAAGTATCGTCAACGTTTGTGTTTAATAAAGTTTTGAAGACTGCGACCCCTGACTGCAAGAATGGTTAGATAAGGGTTTACTTAACTGATTACACATTTTCAAAGGACCCGACAAGTAAAACTATGCCATCAACAATCTATAGTTAGAAATAACAATTTCACACTAAGGGACTCATGACATCACTATGTGACAAAGTTTAGACTTTCCCAGACTAGTTCATAGTGGACCCCCAATCCAATAAATTGGGAAGCTCTTATCTTCGGTCCAAACCTATTTACAACAATAAGCTCCTAACTAGCTTTTACAACCATATGAAATTTTATATGTGAGCAACACTGCGAGATTATCAGTATACGGAATGGAAGTAGAAAGGAATTGATTGGTTGGAATAAATCCCTGCTAGAACAAGAATAATAATAGAAATTTATATATAACCCAGAATAGTAACTTTGCGTTAACAATCTATGGTAAAGAACTATAAGATCTTGTTGGATTAGACTTTTCATGCTAGTAAATAGACTGAGTGTCATGCTTTCACCTCATAAAGGAGAACCAACTTTAGTGAACAGTTTAGTGACCCCTTTTCCTTTTCTATTTCTTAGAAATGGCGGAACAGACGCAAAACCATGGGTGTTCATTGAAAGTAGGCGAAACTAAAAAGGAAGTGAAAGTCCCAAGCCTAGCACAAATTTTATAAGATCTAACAGCCAACCTGGAACGATCACAAGCGAAGGTACCCCAGGAAGGATCATGGTACTTATCTGACCTAAGGGTACAGAATATCCCAGCACCTGAGAGAACGAATCTTTTCCGAACAACTGAGGTCTGGATCAAGGCCACAAAGCAACAACAACTAATAGTGAGAGTTTGTTATTGGTGCAACCAGCCAGGACATAAGATGATGCACTGCCCAACAAGAAGTGGAGAAAACAATCAAGAAGGACCACTACGGAATAATAAGAAGATCACACGCTCGGAACCTTACTCTCAAAATGACCAATGGAAACAACTAGGAAAAAGAGCACCAAAATCAAAGATCTGTTATCAGTGTCGGAAGTTCGGACATAAAAAGTATGAATGCCCATAGCAAAAAGAATTAAACTGCAACCACCATCAACTAGAACAGAGTTACAAGGATCAAACAAAATTGTTGCAGCGAGAAACAAGTGGGTTAAAGAAGATGATACAACTCGACCAACAAGAAAACCGATAGACAAAATACTCGCCTTCACAAGGGAAAAAGGAGTATTTGTTGATGATTAGAGGTACGTCCAAATCCACAAACTCTAAGATATACGTTAGATAAACTTGTTGCGTTATTCAGAGAAAAGATACGCTAGAAGGACAAAAGCTTTTAGGTCAGCCCTAGTCAGACAACTCTCGTGCCATTGATATTCGACATGACCTTTAAGGATCGCATAGTTATCAGTCTAAGATATTAGAAAGACAAAACAACAATAGCTTAAAGTGATAAACATATAAACCCGACCTTGTGCACACCCTCAATAACGAACAACTCAAGTAAACAAGAACACAACTTTGAAGAAAAGAAATAAAAGTAATCAGCCACAACCTTTCGTATGAAATTTCGAGGATGAAATTTATTTAAGAGGGGTAGATTACAACACCCCGGTCCGGACCCTAGTAGTAACCACCTAGATTGCAACAACCCGACCCGGACCCTAGTTGTAACAACCCTGACTATAACTACTCGCGAAACAATCTAGCCCAAATGCTAGTATTAGCAATGGTTAGTTGACATGATTTTAGGTCGCTAGAAGGATAGAAGAAATCCTAACTCAACCTGAAACCCTAATTTGAGCCAAAAATCCTAAAAGAGACCAAATATTCAGAGACAAACCCCTAACACTTAGAAAAGTCTCGGAATAGCTTAAATTAACTAAATAACATAAAATATTAAATTAAAAATCAAAAATTTTCATAACTAAGGTAAAATGACCATTTTGCCCATAATACAACAAAAAGTCCCAAAAATTCAAAATTTGACACATGGACACCCAAAATCAGATATTTATACACAATTAATTAATAAAATATAAAATAACAACAAAAATATCCAAAATTCCCTTGCATGGCCGGCCACCTAGGAGTATGTGCCCAAAAAGTCACTTTTTGCCTTTTTAAGCTTAAAAATGAGAAAAAAATGTATAAATTAAGCATTATTTTAACCAAATACTTTTTATACAAGTAATATATATAATAATATAATAATATTGCTCAAAAAAATTAAACAAATAATGATTTAAAGTCTCTACACAATAAATACGTCAAAAAATTAATTCTAGTCAAACTAGCTTAATTTAGCTTAAAAGCCTACACTTATTTATTTAATTGCTATCAAAATTATGATAAATCATGGAAAGAATAAATTAATTATAAATACATTAATATAATAGGTTTTGGTAGATTTAGGTACATAAAATTTATATTTTATGCAATTAAATACAAAAAAATGCACCAAAATACCATTTAAAATCCTAATTAATTACCAAAATAGCTTTTTCACTTCCCAAACACTGCATGGCCGAAATTCACTGCCCCAAATCTGATTTTTCATACCTCAAGACCCTCCCACCACCCCATGCAACCAATGGAAATTTTGAAAATTAAAAAATTAAGTCTTGCACACAATAATTAAGTCTCCTCTATCATTTTCCTATAAAAACTAACATGCCAAACATCCTTCCACTTCATGTGTTCGGCTGAGAGAGTGAGAGAGGGAGGGACCAAAATTCTCTAAGTGTTTTGGAAGAAGAAGGAGAGGAGAAGAGAGAAAGAAAGAAGGAAGGAAGGAAGGAAGGAAAGGCTAGGGAGCTCAAGGTGTGAGCATTAAAACGAAGTCCTCACTTCTCCTCAACATTTTGAGCTTCAAACAAGGTAAGAAACTCCCTCAAACCTTCTGATATTCTCCCCCAAGATAACCCTCAATCCATCTCTATAACAAACCCTAAGAAGATAAAACAAGAAATGAGTCAAAAAGGCGTCGTATGAGAGATTTAGGGACTGTTCACGTATGAGTAAGTCTTGTCTGTATTTGTATATATTTATTTTTGAGTTTTATGGCCTAAACATATTCTGAATTTTTTATTTGTGTAAGTTTATAACATGCATGCAAAGAAAACATGTCAAAAATGCACACAACATAAGCTAAGCAACCAAAACCCTAAGTAGCCTAATTTTCTAGACTTATTCATTTTCTTCCACTGACTTTAAATAATCATAACTAAATGTATAAAAATGGTATTAAAGTGACTTTTTTTGTCCAGATCTATATTTTTGAGTTAAAGTTCATACAAAATTGGTTTGAAGTGATTTCGTTGGGTAGAACTCCAGATATCTCATTTTTGCTAAAGAGTGTCAGATCTTGACCACTCTGAGTTTCAGACCTAAAAACCTTAAGTTAGAATGAGAACCGAGCTTAGGCCAAAACATAAAACTTGTAGAGGACACATTTATCTTTCTGTCCACCCAATATGTGCCAAAAATACGAAGTTGTGATAGGTCAAAACACTTCCTAAAGTCTCTATTGAGTTTTAGTGACTGACAGACCTCTCTGTCACAACTTTTTGTGAGACTTAAAAACTAATTGTTTTGAATCCAAATACAAAAATGGTAAACATGAAATTTGTAGCTAATATATTAAGCTAGTTACTGAGGAAAAATTAGCCCAAAATACCCTCGGATGATACCCTAAAGGTTTCAAACATTCTCTGTTAAAAACACACTCCGCATACCCTTTTTAGGCTGATTGAACCCTCTTTATAAATTGGCCAAAATCTGAAACGTTTTACAAATAAGTTGCCCTAGCTCAAAACATGAAATATGTAGGGGATACCATAAACTCGGAGGTCACCAAACATCAGAGCCATAGCCATTTAATTGTTGCTCCAAACAGTGACCAACTGAGGCTCAATTCTTATGTTTATCTCTGTAAATTGCTAAATCGTTTTTACTAAAATAAAATTAATGACCTATTTACTTTAGGAATTGACCTTACTGATAAATATAAAAGTTATAGAAAATATTTTTATCTAATTGGTGTTAAAATTTCAGAAATTAAATCAAAGTCTAAGTACTTCGAAACACTTTCGTAAGTTTAAAACTAGCAATTAAACTTGTACCTAAAATTGGCTAAGTGTTTGAATGGTGTGTTACTTATGAGACTTGAGTGTGTGAACTTTATATAAATTTTGTAAGTAATTAGATTATAGAAATGATGCTTTTGATGAGATGAACTCGTATCAATGGTTCAAGTCCATGTTGCTTAATTTATGGTTATGCTTCACATGTTTGCACTTAATGCTTTAGCAAGTTGTACCATGTGTCATGTCAAGTTTATACTCAATGCAATGATTAGTTGTACACAAGAGGCATATTGCACATTCATGAGCATTCCTACACTGGCATCTTGGGTTATTGGAGTCTCTTTTGTATCTGTCATTGTGGGTTGCGTCATGCACACTTGTTTTGATTATTTTAAACCTCGGTTATACTTGTTAGGTAAATGTCCCCCTTGGTTTTTGTTGCTCCTTGAGTTATGGTTAAATTATAGAAGTGGTGTTAACATGGGAAAATTGGGTAATTTCGGAGAAGAGCCTAATTCGGCGAACCTAACCCCACAGTGGTGGTAACTTTGGAGAAGAGCCTAATTATGGTGGACCTAAACTCCATTGCTATGATGTTTTGAAGGGTAATTCGGAGCAGAGCCTAATTCGGCAGATCTAATCCCACTGCGGTGGTAAGTTCGGAGAAGAGCCCAATTTTGGCGGTCCTAAATCCCTCATCTTGGTACTCTGAATAATGTGAAGTGTCTTTTGAAATTCCTGTTATTAATTAGACTTTGGGTTGACACCTAATGAGTATCCTTGTTCTTAAGGTGGGACTGGTCGACCTGGAATAAGAATGGGTAAAATTGGATAAAGGTCGGTCCCCACGCCGTTGCCATTGAGTAAAATAGCTGTGGCATAAAGCTCGGCAATGCCTTTATTATTCGCAACGAGGCGAGGATGGGTTCGGTGATCAAGAGCCATCAAGTCTACTCTGTAATTCCCAGCGCAGAATTCATGATATTTTTCTGGATGTATGATGGGTTGGGCAATTGCATGGCATTCATCTGCATCATGTACTTGCACAATTGCTTCTATGTATGCTTACCCTGTTGAAAATGCTAAAATGCATTTCTCTTTGGCCTTAAATTGTATTGGGTATTATACGATATGTATTGTAGAATATGTTGTTGTGAGTTTGTTAGACGGTTTGGGAAATTTACTTCTGGGCTCCGGCTCATAGCATTCGTGCCACAGGTAAAGACGAAGAATTATTTGAAGAAGGCGGGTTCACTGAAGAAAAAGATTTTGTGGAAGAGGGAGAGTGTCAGGCGCCAGCAGACCTCAACGTCGCAGCTTGAAGACGTAGGACGTTACCTTTTTTTTTTATCTTTTTGTTCAGTTTTTCCACGGACATAATGTAACTTTATTAAGTTTTCTAGATGACTGTATTTATTTAGTACATTGAACAAATTCGGAACCGCTAATGATGTATTAATTATCATATTTAATTATGAATGTTCGGCTAGAATATGCCTTTTATTTATATTTACATATGTCCCGACATGCCCGGGGAACAGGGTGTCACAGTTACACTGAAAGTCTTACTCAGAATTACTCTCTAGGTCCCTACTGTAGCCCTATAAATATGCGAGTAGGCTGAACTAGTTTCATAACTTATCTTCTAAGATTAAAGTTGTTCAGGTTCTGTCGGTACGAGTTCTCATAGGATTATAGCCCACATTATATTCGAAAATCGCGTAAGAGAATACAGTAGATGATCTGACATGAGTTTCAACTTGGATTCAAGTCACAGTTGAAGATTTGACCTGTAAAAAGGTAATATTCTAAATTAGTTTTGGATGCATGGATTTTATTTTGATTGTTCGTTATCAAAAGTTTTATCTAGAGCCCGTTTTGGCGTTTGTCCGTCCAGTTATTTTTTTTTGGTAATCATTTGCGAAAACAAAGATTTTGGTAGTTTTGCCTCCAACACGTACAACATCCTATGGGACTATAATGTCGTGACCGGTCATGCAGACATCTTTTGCACGTCTGCTTCCCGGGCACACATCTATTGTAGACTTCTTAACTGTAACACCCCGGTTTGGATCCTAGTAGCAACCACCCCGATTGTAACAACCTGTACTAGCAATTCAACCCAAACCCTAGCTTCAGCGATGGTTAGTTGACAAGATAATAGGCTACTAGAAGGATAGAAACCCTAACTCAACCCGAAACCCTAATTTGACCTAGAAAATCCTAAAAGGATCAATACTCAGAGGTAAAACCCTAGTACTCAGAAAAGTCTTGGGACAACCTAAATTACATAAATAACATAAAATATAAGATTAAAATTTAAAAATTAAAAATTCTCACAGTTAAGGTAAAATGACTATTTTGCCCATAGTACAGCAAAAAATTTTAAAAATATAAATTTTGACACATGGATAACAAAAATCAGATATTTATATACAATAAATTAATAAAAGATAAAATAATAAAAAAATAACAAATTTACCCTTGCATGGTTGGCCACCTAGGGAATTATGCTCAAAAAGTTACTTTTTTCTCTTTTAAGCATAAAAATGAGAAAAATATGTATAAATTAAGCATTATTATGACCTAATACTTTTTATTCAAGTGATATACATAATAATATAATAATATAGGTCAACAAAAGTAAACAAATTATTATTTAAAGTCTCTACACAAGAAATAAGTCAAAAAGTCAATTATTGTCAAACTAGCTTAAATAAACTTAAAAGCCTACACTTATTTAATTAATTGCTATCAAATTTATGATAAATTATGAAAAAACTAAATTGATTATAAATACATTAATATAATAGATTTTAGTAGGTTTATATACTAAAAAGATACATAAAATTAATATTTTATGCATTTTCTTTTACAAAATGGTACAAAAACTCAATTTAAGCCATAATTTAATACAAAATCAGATTTGGTCTTCCCAAAACCTGCCCTTAGCCGACTTCCCTAGCTGCCAAAATCAAATTTTGTAAATCTTATAAAGGCTCCACCTCCCATGCAACCAATAAAAATTTAGAAAATTCAAAAATTTGCCTATATGTAATAATTAAGCCTCCATAATAATTTTGTTATAAAAACATACCAAACACCCCATTCTCCCCTATGCTATTCGATTGAGAGAGGGTGAGAGAGAGACCACAAAAAAAAATCTTAAGTGTTCTCAAGAAGAAGAAGGAAAGAAGAAGAAAGAAGGAGGAAAAATGAAGAAAGGTTCAAGGAAGCTACATTAAAGCTAAGTCTCACTCTTCTTCAACCCCTTGATCATCAAAATAAGTAAGTAAATCCCCTAAAACCTTACGATATTCTCTCATAAAATATCTTTCAATCCATCTCTATAATCAACTCTAAGAATAAGAAACAAAGATTAACTACAAAAGGCGTCGTAGGAGTAGATTGTGGACTATTTGTGTAAGATTAAGCTTTGCATGTGCTTGCATGTGAATATTTTTGAGTTTTATGGCTTGGATATGTTTTGGAGTTTTGGTTTGTATGATTATATGATATGCATGTAAAGAAAATACCTCAAAAATGAACACAACATGAGTTAAGCTATCAAAACCCTAAATGACTTAATTTTCTGGGCTTACCAACATTCTTCCACAAATTTTAAAATATCATAACTAATTGTATAAAAATGATCTAAATATTGCTTTTATTTCCAGATCTAGCTTTTTAAGTTCTCTTTCATACAAAATTGGTTTGAAGTGATTTCATTGGGTAGAACTCCAGATATACCATTTTTTTCAAAGAGTGTTAGATTTTGACTACTCTGAGTTGAAGACCTAACAAACTAAGTTAGAGTGAGAACCGACCTTCGGTCAAAACATAAAACTTGTAGAGGATATGTTTATCTTATAGTCCACCAAAAATAAGCCAAAAATATGAAGTCTTGATAGGTAAAAACCCTTCCCAAAGTCACTATTGAAATTCAATGACTGATCGAGCTCTCTATCACACCTTTTTGTGAGACATAAACCGTAGGTTTTTCATAGCCAAATCCAAAATTCGTAAACATGAAAAACGTAGCTAACATATTAAACTAATTATTGAGCAAAAATAAGTGCAAAATACCCTTGGATGATACCCCAAAGGCCTTGTGACTTCTCTGTTGAAAACCTATTCGGCAGACCCTTTTTTGGCTGACTGAACCCTTTTTATAAATTGACCAAAATCACTACCGTTTTCCAAACAACTTGCCCTAATACTAAACATTGAAACTTGTAGGGGACACAATAAAATAAAATATTACCAAATATCAGAACCATATCCCTTGAATTGATACTCCAAAACCGTGGCCAACAGAGGCCCAAATTCTACATTTTTCTCTGTAAAGTGTTTAATGGTTTTTATTTAAATAAAATAAATGACCCTTTTTCCCTTGGATCTGACCTTAATGCTAAACATGAAAGTTGTAGAAAATATTTTTGTCTAATTGATGTTCAAAAATTAGAAATTAAATCCATGCTTAGGTACCGTAAAACACTGCTATAACCTTAAAATTGACACTTGAACAATTGTTTTTTTTTTTGGGTAATTAAGTTGAACAATTGTTAAAATTTGGTTAAGTGTGAGAATGGCGTGTTACATTGTGAAATCTTAATATATGGACTTTATATAAACTTTTTGAATAATTGGTGTATGAAAATGATAATTTTGATGAAATAAACTCATGCCGATAGTTCGATTCTATAACACATAAATTATGGTTATGCATCGCATGCTTCTACTTGATACTTTAGCAGTTGTACCATGTGCCATATCGTGTTTATATGTCATGTTATAATTAATTATACACGAAAAGCATATTGCACATCATAAGCATTTATACATTTCATCTTGGGATATCAGAGTCCCTTTCGTACCTATCATTGTGGGTTGGGTTATATGGAATTCATTCTTTCTGTGGTTTTGAATCTAGGGCGTCCCTGGTTGCCATATTTGAAAATGAATTGGGAGATTGTTTATTATAAAAATGGGGTTAGGCACCATGGGTTCGTCGCTAGCTTTTAATTAGACTTTGGGTTGACGCCTAACGAGCATCTTGGTTCTTAATGTGGGATCGGTTGGCCTGGAATTAGGATGGATAAAATTATAAGGCCCGCCCCCACGCCATTTCCATTGCATAAAATGGATAAGGCATGTTGCCAAGGTGAGAATTTACCTTTCGCAATGAGGCGATGATAGGTTCGGTGATCAATGTACCATCAAGTCTACACTGTAATTCCCGGCGTGGAATTCATGATATTATTCTAGATGTATGTTGGGTTGGGCAACTACATTGCATTCATTAAGCCTCATGCACTCTCACAATTGTTCTTATATATGCTTGCCTTGTTGAAAATGATAAATTATCTGTCTCTTCGACCTTAAATTTGTATTGGGTATTATACGATATGTATTGCAGATATTTTGTTATGAGTTTGTTAGATGGTTTAGGGAATTTTCTTTTGGGGTTCGGCTCATGGCATTAGTGCCACAGGTGAAGAAGAAGAAGAACAAATTGAGGAAGGTGTGTTTGTAGGAGAAGAAGACTTCGAGGAGAGGGGAGAGTGGCAGGAGCCACCCGATCCCAAAAATGCCGCTTGAAGACGTAGAATTTTCTCTTTTTGTTCTTTGTTCAGTTTTCATGGACATATTGTAACTTTTGTTAAATTCTCTGGATAACTATAATCATTAAGTATTTTGAACAAGTTCTGATTCTTTAATGATGTAGTAATTATCGTATGTAATTATAAATGCATGGCTAGAATATCTCCCTTATTTATAGTTATGTATGTTCCGATGTGCCCGGAGGATGGGGCGCCACAGTTGGTATCGGAGCCTTGGTTTAGTGAACCTTCAGGCCTTAGGAGATAGGAGATTACGAGTTCTGTAGCATAGAAACTCTGTAGAATGTCTGTACTATTAATTTATCACTTATAATTTTAACAATTTAAAATCTTTACTTTAGGATTTTCTCTATCTTTTCTTCTTAAGATAGCATTCAACGCAAAGCCGGTCGGGGAACCGTGGGTAGCACCAGAACCAGAGGACTCAGACCCCGAGGAAGAACTCGCTGAAGAGCAAGACCCAATAGACGTATTTTCGTTAGCTTGGACGTTTTCGAATGAGTGGCCAATTCAGGGAGAAGAAGAGGTTGAGGAAGTAGGAGCAGACAGAACTAAATGAGGTAGGAGACGAGGAAAATGTTGAAGAAAATGATGAGGGACTAGAGAATGACGACGGCGAGGACGAGGAGCGAGCCATCGCTTTCTTTTACGATCCATTAGAGGCACCGCCACTAGAGTCAGATGATGATGAAGCGACAGACGCAATAATCTACTATAGCCGCTAGGGTTACCACAAGGATTATCGTATTGGAGAACGGTAGTATGCAAGAGTATTCCCTGATAGGACATGGAAATGGAAAAAGCTCGAGTCTTTTTTGAGGTATATGGTACCACTAAGGGTGTTGGAGAGATGCGATGAAACCACCTACCATCTGAAGGTGCCACCGGGATTCAAAAGGCTATAGGGGATAAGATGGATGCAAAGTGGATGCAGATACAGAAACTAAGGGATAAGAAAGGGATCATCAACCCGCGTAACCCGGCAGTCGACTTTAACAATCCAGAAACGTACCTGGAGATACCAAATGCCATTGTCAACAGGACTCGCATGGGGCCGGAAGAATTTTGGCACGTGGAAGTACAATGGTGCTGCTATGGTATCTACAAGGAGACGTGGGGGCGTGACTCAGTTATTCATTACTTCTATCCACATCTGTTTGTTTAGGTCTTAACATGTTAGGCGGTGTATCTTTCCTTCGTTGGATGATGTATGTGTGTTTTGTGAACTCCTGAAAACCTTGTAGTGGTTACGTATTTGAATGGAATGCAAGTGCTCGTTGTTAAATTCTTCATAAACTACCTCATAATTTCTAACTAAATTCCACCAGATCCCAAAACAGGGGAAAAAAAACTAAAAAAAATGGAAACAACCCTAAATCTCAACACTCTCTTAAGATAGCTAATTAACTATTGAACTACCAACAAGTTGACTAACCCGAGGTGATGAAGCACTTGGAGCACAAGTTTTGAGGAAACACCGTTAAAACCCCACAACTTCACCCCATGAGTTTCTTTTCCAAACCCTTGTATCAACTTTTATACCCGGTTAAAATTCTTTACTTCTAATAACACCGGTCCTCAACAATGATATCATGCATAGGTCATTCCTCTACACCCAAGTCTTATTGATAACTTTATTGGGAATTTCATCTTAGAAAATTCTCTTATCCTTGAAATTTTCATTGTTGAGCCATGCCTAGATGACGGCTAGTATTCACATTTGATTGTCCTTCAATGCAATCTCTCATCCTTGGACTAGCTCTCTATTCGTAGGACTCAACGTCATTCGATATTGTCAAGATCCTTCACCACCATTTATTTTCTCCTGACTTCAATACTACATCCGACTGAAGCAATTTTGTGAACTCTTGGAATCCCAACTTGGGGAGTCGATTCGGATGCTTGAATTGAAGTACGTTAGGCCGACGTAACTTCAGAGCAAATATCTAGTTTGGCTACCCATTGCTAAAATGTGTCTTTTGTCAGGATCTGATGTTGCACAGATTGATCTCGAGAGCCTCCTCTCTGTAATTTAATTGTTGATTTCTTTTCTCCAATACATCTAAGCTTCAATCGACCTCTCAACCTGGGCCAACGTTGATTGCTTTAACTACGACTCCTTGCGTTGAAATATTTAGGAGTTCACCCTAAGATATTCTAACCCCAGCTGCATCTCGTGCTCACACCATGCCTTGAAATATATGGATCACATGACTCGATATGTGGATCACATGACTCGATATGTGCCTCAGACATACCTTTTATCTTATTCAATTTCCCTAAAGTGACCAACCACTGGAGAAAAATGACCCAGTTAATGGAAGAGACCTCCAAACCCTGCGTGCCAGTACGTGAAGGACAACGGCAGAAGCCAAAAGAAACGGTACAACACTTGAAAAGACTAGAATAGGAACAAAAGTATATGATTATGGACTTCATCACCAGGATCGTCAAAGATTACATCAGGAGCATAACGACATTCGAGTTACAATAAATCGCCTCATAAAAAATCACTCGCTTTCTACTGGTTAAACTTCAAGACGCATCAGTAGCTACAAGCAAAAGTACAATTGTAAGATCTGCACCAACATAAGTTCTCTACCATACCTAAACAAGACCCGCATCTCACCTGGACAGTCTAAGCACCAATTCTAAACCAACAAAAGTATATGCATAAGGGAAATTAAAGGAAACTCTTATCTTCGGACCAAACCTACTTACGACAACAGCTTCCGAGCGAGCTTTTACAACCATATGAGGTTTTGAGTGAGCACAATAATGTGAGACTATCCATGTACAAAATAAAAACGACAGGGATTGATTGGTGGAAGCCGATCTTAGCTAACCAACAAAATGGCACCAGAGTCCAATACCAAAATTCATATAGAGTCTAGGATGGTAGCCACATGTTAACAATTTTATAATCAACAATAAGCATGACAGGATCTCTTCAAATAAAACCATTCGTGACAATGAACGTGTTGAGTGCTATACCTTCACTTTGTGTGTAGAACCGACCTCATTAGACAGTTCAGTGACCCTTTTTTCTTTTCTCTTTCTTAAAGATGGTGGGACAAAGGAAAAACCATAGATGTTTAGTAAAAGTAGGTGAAACCAAGGAGGAAGTAGACGTCCTGAGCGCCTAACATAAATCTTGCAAGATCTAACAGCCAATTTAGATCAATCGTGAGGGAAGGCATACCATTTTTTCCAAAGAGTGTCAGATCTTGACCACTCTGAGTTGCAGACCTAAAAACCCTAAGTTAGAGTGAGAACCGAGCTTAGGTCAAAACCTAAAACTTGTCGATAATACATTTATCTCATTGTCCACCAAATATGAGCGAAACATATGAAGTCTTGATAGGTCAAAAGCCTTTCCAAATTCACTGTTGAGATTTAGTGACTGACAAAGCTCTCTGTCATACCTTTTTGTGAGGCCAAATCCCTAAGTTTTTAATAGAAAACTTCAAAGGTGGTAAACATGAAAGATGTAGCTGACATGTTAAACTAAATACTGAGCATAAAGCAGCCCAAAATACCCTCGGATGGTACCCCAAATGTTTTGTGCATTCTCTATTGAAAACCTATTATGCAGACCCTTTTTAGGCTGACTAAACCCTTTTTATAAATTGGCCAACATCTCAAACATTTTTCAAACAACTTGCCCTAGCCCAAAACATGAAACTTGTAGGGGACACCTTGAGCTAAAACCTCCCCAAAATTTAGAGCCAGAGCCGTTCAATTGATGCCCCAAAACTATGGCCAACATATGACCAAATTTTGTGTTTTCCTCTGTAAAGTGTTGAACGATTTTCACTTAAACAAAATAATTGACCTTTTTTCCTAGGATATGACCTTAGTGTTAAACACAAAAGATGTAGGAAATATTTTTATATAATTAGTGTTCTAATTTCAGAAATTAAATCCATGTCTAGGTCTTTAAAACACTATCGCAACTTTAAAACTAGCAATTAAACATTTACCTAAAATTGGTTTAGTATACGAATGGCATGTTACTTTGTGAAACTTGAGTATGCGGACTTTATATGAACTTTGTGAGTAATTGGTGTATGAAAATGATAATTTTGATAAAATGAACTCATGCCGGTAGTTTGATTTTATGTCACATAATTTATGATTATGCTTCGCATGCTTGTACTTTATGCTTTAGCAAGTTATACCCCGTGTCATATCGTATTAATATGCCATGCTATAATTAATTGCACACAAGAAGCATATTGCACATCATGAGAATTCTTACATTTCATCTTGGGGTATCAGAGTCCCTTTTGTACCTTTCAATTTGGGTTGGGTGGCGTGAAAATTATTTTTTCAGTGGTTGTGGATCTAGGGCGTCCCTAGTTGCATATTTAAAATTGAATTGGGAGATTGTTTATTATAGAAAGTGGGATTAGGCACCATGGGTTCATCACTAGTTTTAATAAGACTTTGGATTGACGCCTAATGAGCATCTTGGTCCTCAATGTGGGATCGATTGACCTGGAATAAAGATGGATAAAATTGGATAAAGGCCCGTTTCCATTGCATAAAACGGCTAAGGCATGTAGCCAAGGTGAGGGTTAACCTTTCGCAATGAGGTGATAATAGGTTAGGTGATCAATGTACCATTAAGTCTACTCTGTAATTCCCAGTGTGGAATTCATGATATTGTTCTGGAAGTACGTTGGGTTGGGCAACTGCATTGCACCCATCTACATCACGCACTCGTATAATTGTTCTTATTTATGCTTGTCCTGTTAAAAATGATAAATTGTCCATCTCCTTGTCCTTAAATTGTATTGGGTATTATATAATATGTATTGTAGGATATTTTGTTGTGAGTTTGTTAGACAGTTTAGGAAATTTATTTATGAGCTTCGGCTCATGGCATTCGTGCCATAGGTGAAGAAGAAGAATCAATTGAGGAAGGCGTGTTCGTTGAAGAAGAAGACTTCGAGGAAGGGGGAGAGTGGCAGGAGCCAGTCGACCCTAACAGTGTCGCTTGAAGACGTAGAATATTCTCTTTTTAATCTTTTGTTTAGTTTTCTACGGATATATTGTAACTTTTGTTAATTTTTTTTGGATGACTGTAATCGTTAAATATTTTGAACAACTTTTAAACCTTTAATGATGTAGTAATTATTGTATGTAAATATGAATGCATGGCTAGAATATCTCTTTTATTTATAGTTACGTATGTCCCGATATGCCCGGAGGACGGGGCATCACATATAAACTCTAAAATATACGTTAGCTAGACTTGTTGCATTGTCCCGAGAAGGGATAAACTTGAAGGACAAAAGCTTTTAGGTTAACACTAGCTAAACAACTCATGCGCCACGAATATCTAACGTGATCTTTGAAGAATAGTGTAGTTGTCGGTCTGAGATGTTAGTAAGACTAAACAACCATTACCCAAAGTGATACGCGTATAAACCCGACCTTGTCCACACCCTCAATAACGAACGAGTCAAGTAAACAAGAACATAACTTCGAAGATGGGAGATACAAGTAATTATCCACAACCTTTCGTATGAAATTTCGAGGACAAAATTTATTTAAGGGGGGTTGATTGTAACACCCCTGTCCGGACCCTAGTAGTAACCACCCAGATTATAACAACGCGTACTAGCAATTCAACCCAAATTCTTGCTTTAGCGACGGTTAGTTGACAAGATCATAGGTCGCTAGAAGGATGGAAACCCTAACTCAACTCGAAACCCTAATTTGATCCGAAAAATCCTAAAATGATCAGATACTCAGGTAAATCCCTAATACTCAGAAAAGTCTCGAGATAGCCTAAATTAAGTAAATAACATTAAATATAAAATTAAAAATCAAAACTTCGCATAGTCAGGGTAAAATGACCATTTTGCCCATAGTATAGCAAAAATTCCTAAAAATTTAAAATTTGACACATGGATACCCAAAATTAGATATTTATATGCAATAATTTAATAAAAGACAAAATAACATCAAAAATAACAAAATTACCCTTGCATGACTAGCCACCTAGGCAATTATGCCTCAAAAGCTATTTTTTGCCTTTTTAAGCTTAAAAAAAAAAGATGTATAAATTAAACATTATTATGATCTAATAATTTTTATACAAGTGATATACATAATAATATAATAATATAGGTCAACAAAAGTAAACAAATTATTATTTAAAGTCTCTACACATTAAATAAGTCAAAAAGTCAATTTTCGTCAAACTAGCTTAAATTAACTTAAAAGCATTCACCTATTTAATTAATTGCTATCAACTTTATGATAAATTATGAAAAGACTAAATTAATTATAAAAACATTAATATAGTAGGTTTTAGTAGGTTTAGATACTAAAAAAATACATAAAATTAATATTTTATGCAATTTCTTTCACAAAATTATACAAAAAGTCATTTAAACCCTAATTTAATACAAAATCAGATTTGGTCTGTCCCAAACATGCCATTAGCTGACTTCCCTAGCTGCCAAAATTAGATTTTGTAAGTCTTAAAAATACCCCTTCCATGCAACCAACGAAAATTTAGAACATTCAAAAATTTTCTTATATGTAATAATTAAGCCTCCATAATAATTTTGTTATAAAAACATACCAAACACCCCATTCTCCCCTATGCAATTCGGCTGAGAGAGGGTGAGAGAGAGAGACCACAAAAAAATATCCTAAGTGTTCTCAAGAAGAAGAAGGAAAGAAGAAGAAAGAAGGAGGAAAAAGGAAGAAAGGTTCAAGGAAGCTACATTAAAGCTAAGTCCCACTCTTCTTCAACCTCTTGAGCATCAAAACAAGTAAGTAAATCCCTTAAAACCTTCCATATTCTCTCATAAAATAGCCCTAGATCCATCTTTATAATCAACCATAAGAATAAGAAACAAAGATTAACTCAAAAAGGCATTATAGGAGTAGATTGTAAACTATTTGTGTAAAATTAAGCTTTGCATGTGCTTATATGTGAATATTTGTGAGTTTTATGGCTTGAATATGTTTTGCAATTTTGGTTTGTATGACTATATGACATGCATGCAAAGAAAATACCTAAAAAATGAACACAACATGAGCTAAGCTATCAAAACCCTAAATAACCTAATTTTCTAAGCTTACCAACATTCTGCCACGAACATTAAAATATCATAACTAATTGTAAAACAATAATCTAAATGTTCTTTTCATGTCCAGATCTAGATTTTTATGTTTTATTTTATACAAAATTGGTTGGAAGTGATTTCGTTAGGTAGAATTGCAGATATACCATTTTTGCCAAAGAGTCAGATTTTGACCACTATGAGTTGCAAACCTAAAAACCCTAAGTTAGATTGAGAACCGAGCTTGGGTCGAAACGTAAAACTTGTAGAGGACATGTTTATATTACTGGCTAGCAAAAATGACCCAAAAATATGAAGTCAGGATAGGTCAAAACCCTTCCCAAAGTCACTATTGAGATTCAGTGACTGACTGAGCTCTCTGTCACACCTTTTTGGGAGACTAAAACCCTAGGTTTTTAATAGCCAAATCCAAAAATGGTAAACATAAAAAATGTAGCTAACATATTAAACTAAATACTGAGAAAACATCATCTCAAAATACCCTCGCATGGTACCGCAAAGGCCTTGTGACTTCTCTGTTGAAAACCTATTATGCAGACCTTTTTTAGGCTAACTTAACCATTTTTATAAATTGGCCAAAATCAGTAACGTTTTCCAAATAACTTGTCCTAACACTAAACATGAAACTTGTAGGGGACACCATAAACTAAAATCTTCCCAAAAATCAGAACCATAGCCTTTGAATTGATTTTCCAAAACTGTGGCCAACCGAGGCCCAAATTCTGCATTTTTCTCTGTAAAGTGCTGAATGGTTTTCACTTAAATAAAATAAATAACCTTTTTGCCCTAGGATCTGACCTTAGTATTAAACATGAAAGTTATAGGAAACATTTTTATCTAATTTGTGTTCAAAAATCAGGAATTAAATCCATGTCTAGGTGCCTTACAACACTGCTGTAACCTTAAAATTGGCACTTGAACAATTGTTAAAATTTGGTTAAGTGTGAGAATGGTGTGTTACTTTGTGAAACCTGAATATATGGACTTTTTATAAACTTTGTGAATGATTGGTGTATAAAAATGATAATTTTGATGAAATAAACTCATGTTAATAGTTCGATTCTATGACACATAAATTATAGTTATGCTTCGCATGTTTGTACTTGATACTTTAGCGAGTTGTACCATGTGCCATATCGTGTTTATTTGCCATGTTATAATTAATTGTACATGAAAAGCATATTGCACATCATAAGCATTCCTACATTTCATCTTGGGTTATTAGAGTATGTTTTGTACCTATCATTGTGGGTTGGGTTATATGAAAGTCATTCTTTATGTGGTTTTGAATATAGGGCGTCCCTATTTGCCATATTTGAAAATGAATTGTGAGATTGTTTATTATAAAAAGAGGGTTAGGCACCATGGGTTCGTCGCTAGCTTTTAATTAGACTTTGGTTTAACGCCTAACAAGCATCCTGGTCCTTAATGTGGGATCAGTTGGATTGGAATAAGGATGGATAAAATTGGAAGGCCTGCACCCATGCCGTTGCCATTGAGTAAAACGGCTAAGGCATGTAGCCAAGGTGAGGGTTTACCTTTCGCAATGAGGCGAGGATAGGTTCGGTGATCAATGTACCATCAAGTCTACTCAGTAATTCCCAACGTGGAATTCATGATATTATTTTGGATGTATGTCGGGTTGGGCAACTGGATTGCATTCATCTGCATCACGCACTCGCACAATCGTTCTTATATATGCTTGCCCTGTTGAAAACAATAAATTATCTGTCTCTTCGACCTTAAATTTGAATTGGGTATTATACGATATATATTATAGAAAATTTTGTTGTGAGTTTGTTAGACGATTTAGGGAATTTGGTTCTGGGCTTCGGCTTATGGCATTCGTGCCATAGGTGAAGAAGAAGAACAAATTGAGGAAGGTGTGTTTGTAGGAGAAGAAGACTTCGAGGAGCGGGGAGAGTGGCAGGAGCCACCCAATCCCAACAACACCACTTGAAGTTGTAGAAATTTCTCTCTTTATCTTTATTCAGTTTCCACAGACATATTGTAACTTTTGTTAAATTATCTGGATGATCGTAATCGTTAAGTATTTTGAACAAGTTTTGAACCTTTAATGATGTAGTAATTATCGTATGAAATTATGAATGCATGGCTAGAATATCTACTTTATTTATAGTTACGTATGTCCCGATGTGCCAGAAGAACGGGGTGTCACATTAACCCACGGTTGCTCGCCCATCGTCCCAAACCACCCAAACTACATGTTACATTGCTGAACCTTATTACTCCATACTTTCTTATGGGAAAACAACATTCCCACCTCTAAACCCAAGGTTGAACACAAACAACCTCCTGACATATCACATTCAGGAAACACCATCTCTACCCTAGGCCAACCACGCTATCAAACCCTTTTATGGTTCTTTCAAACCTCATATACCCAACAGGGTTCCCAGACATGATCTCCCAATCACGAAGGTAACCAATTAAGAAACATCTCTCTTCCTAGAGAAACCACGAGTCAACCCTAGGCTCGGCTCTTACTCAACGTCACTACCCTTTAGGGTAACCATGACACACTTGGTTTAAGAGAAGGTTAACTACTAGTCCTTGTAAATACATCGGATATCATAATACAAACGTTAGCGATCACCCTTCCACATGAGAATACCACCCGTCACACTAGGTGTTCACATTCAAATCTTCACTCAAGCACTTTAACCATCGTTCACTCATTCACATCCCCACGACGCATCTCACGCGTTAAGGAGACCTTCACTTTATGTCCACTAAGGCGTAATACCACACTTACTTGCATCACCTTAGGACATCTCTTCACGGGGGCACATCAACTTGATTCCCAATAGATAGGTGGCAACCAAACAGGTAAGAAAAAACCATTCCACAATCTCGAGATCACGACTCTGGTACTCCCATTAGAAAACACAAAACGTTCAACTAAGAACACTTGTCTCTCATATCATAACACGAGTACCAATGGCACACAGCTATTCGAACATGAAAGCAACTACGCACAACACGAACCAAATGAACCTCGCCTACTAACTCTAGACCAAATGATACCACCCTACCACTCACCCCTAGGGGTAAAACAACACCACCGCATCTAGGCCTTAAGCCAGGTCACACACTATCAACATCATCCCTTCATGGGATCTCTTCATACCGACCCATCATCCTAAGATGTCCGAGTCAACAAAACTGACAACATTCATCACGGACCTGACTAGCCTCACACACTCACACTTATCGAACATCTTGTACTACGCCTAGTCTCCTAATCATGAGAACAACTAGTTAAACCACAAAGCTCTATTTCGTGAAACTTCCTGAATAACCTCAAACCACTGCTCATCAAATCACAACCACCTCCGACGTACATCTCATTATACATACAAGTACATCACTCGATAACCAATTCGTCGACAACATCTTTAATCCACATACTCATTTCTTATACAACTTTCGACTTCTATCAAGAAACACAACTCAGCACCACACCACGAGGAAAAACACAAGGGTTATCAAACTGACCTTCAAAACCACAAGATACTACTATGGCTACCAACAACACTCCTCAGGGTAAGGGACATTCCTAAACACTGTCTAGCTCAGATTTTCTAATGCACCTTAGGCCAAAAATTATTACGCTCCCGTCCACTATGCTCCTGTCCATACCCAATCTCGGGGTACACGGTTCACGACATAGCAAGGCTCACGATGCACATAATCCTCAATGCGCCCAAAACCACACCTCATACCTAACCACAACAAACAACCTTCTAGAGGTTTAAAACACCATACCATACCTATTTGTCAGGCTACTATCGACCCCGATCACAATGCCCAACTGGGTTAAACTTAACTTATAATTACCCAAAAGAAAACTTTACTTAGCCTTCTAAAGCCAAGCTGCATACTACTCACCACCTAGTCACATCACATCACATCATCACATACCGAGGGAAAGCTTTAGAGTAACGCGATAATTCAGAGAACTAATTTAGCTTTCTCATAGAAAGAACATCTGCCAAATGCTTTTCTATTCTGAATTCCAAAATAGTTGATTGGATGCCAAATGGCATGCCACATCATCCTAAGACTCAGCCTTCCATGCCCACATAAACACATAGCATGCTTAAGCCAATTCAACTGCAAACCCATGCAAGCATACAATTCATGTCGTGTAGTGGTGCATAACCTCATCAAATAATTCATATATGAGGATTGTTATTACTTCTTACGGCTCCTAGGTATTCGAACTTAGATCTTTGATACCATTCTGTCACGCCTCGAACCCCAGGGACCCGTGAACCAACCCCAAACTATCCCGCATAAAGGTCATCAACAATAACTTTCGTTTCACTATAGGTTTAAGTTGAAAACAAAAAAAATATTATTTTCTTTAAGCAATCATAATAAAAAAATATTCTCAAGACATACACGCGTATCGAGTTCCAAACAAATGCTTTTAGTTTTCAAGAGTTCATTTACTAAAAATAATATCATTACAATAATCCATTCAAGTTTATGTACAAATGTAATCCAAAATACAAACGAAACACAAGATCTTTCTTCTAGCCTTTTCCAAAATGCATCCTTTGCCCTTGTGAGACCTGGTTCTATTTTATTTTCATAATCTTTTTTCGATGTGTTGGTTCTTGCTTTATCATTTTAGAACATCATGTTTTATGTGTTTTATGCTTGTTTGGGTTTCGTTATAGCTGGTTTGGTTAGTTTGCCTTTTTCCATGGTTTAGTCAACTGAGGCGGTAAGTTCAGTTGATTGAACCGTCCAAGGGTGGGTTCAGTTAACTAACTTTGGGGATTCAGTCGATTGACCTGTAGCGGTGGAGAATTTTTGATTTTCTAGTAGCTTTTCAATCGACTGACTTGGTGGGTTCTGTCGACTGACTTCTTATTCGTGGCTGGGCCTATAAATATCAACCTTATGTTAGATATTTTGAAACCTTAGCTTCTTAAACAAGTTTTTTTTTGTTTCCTCCACTTTCTCTCTAGTTTTTTGATGGGCCCAGGCTTAGTTTTTGGTGATCGAATAGCGAATTCTTAGTATTTGTGCCAAGGGCTTCGCATTCATCCAGACATAATCTCGTTTCTACGAACTTTGTTTTTTCACAGAGTTTGAGGTGTCGAGTTTTTGACTCAACGAGGTAGGATCCTAGACTATCTTGTCTTTAAAGGGTGCTACGTTCGATTATATGCTTTTCTACCATTTAAAAATGCTATACATGTTGGATTTTATGTTTAAACCATGTTTCTTCGGATAAAAAGCATGTTTTGCGCTTTCCTTTGGTTTATTACATATTGGTGGACGTGTGGATGTCTGTGATTTTCAAAAAAGTGGTTTGAAAATGAAAAGATTTATGTAAAGTTATGAAAACCTAACTTTTGGAGGTTTGGAACTAACCCTTGGGGTTGAGTCTCAATTTTAAACGTTTTGGTAGAAATGGTGAAAATATTTTGAAAATGTTAGTTAGTCTCCATGGTTAAATGGATGACGGAGCGGATGGCCGTTGGATGTTTTTTACATGATTAATGTATGGTTTTAAACGTTTTCGTAGTCGAAATATGTGTTTGTTTTTAATAATTCGATAGATATGCTGTGACAGTGTGTGTTTATTTGGGCCGCCATTATTGCTCGGTGAAAGTCTAAAAATTTTACGCAAGTAGGTGCTTCACTCATTCGGGTTAATCCCCGTAAATGAAGTGGTTGCCCTAATGGAAGGCGTTCATTGTCGTGACTCCGTATGGAACTTGTCATTACCTAACGGGTCATTGTATGACTTGGGTCTAGGGTAATGGGCAAGAGTTTATAGTTGTTACATTTGTCCCGGGTGTGACAGAGTTGGTACATACGGATCCTTGTTAGTTGTTCGAACCGAGTGGAAAATAGCGTTTGTTACTGCTTTTCTTTAACTGTTGGACGTTATTTGCATTGTTTGCAATGCGTGGTTTTAAAGATGGAAAACTGTAGAGTTTTAAGGATGAAAAATCAGTTTTGAGGCCCGTGTAGTCGAGTCAATTTCATGTTATGTGATTGCATATCTTACTTTTTTTCATTATAGTTTATTTCTATTGGGCTTCGATTCACGTAGTGGGATTTGTAAAATCCTTTTCAGGTAACTGTGATCACGATAGATGGCCTTGAGGAGCCGAGGTGGCGGAAGACTTTTTATAATTTTTGTTTTTTTTTATGGGATCATGTACTGTTACATGTATTGCCTGTTCTTAGAAGAACATTTTTTTTTGGTAATTAATTGTGGCAAGAACATTTTGTAAGTCTTGAGGCAATATATATTATCCATGTATGAAATGTATGTTTTTTTTAAAAGGACCCTGGGTTTTGAGGTGTGATAGCCTTGGTATCGCCCCTGATCCTCGAAACCTGAAATGGTTTAGCATAAATACGTGAGCTGAAGCTTGTAGGATAAAAACTAACTCAAATATTATGCATGATTTGTGAGGTGTGATGCATGCAACCGAAGTAAAATGAAAGTTTCATTCATTCATTTTTCGTTACCACACACACACCGCACACACCAATTTATTCCATATATTTATTCACTTATTAAAGCCTCAACTCTTTATTTCATATTTCTCATTCATTGCGTCCTTCATTTTTTGAAAACATTTTGTTCTTTCCCATTATCCGTTTTACTTTCTCAATACCCGATTTCTCACAAAATAGTATCACAACTAATGAACTGGCATTCGGTGCAGCTTATAGAATCTCCTCCCTATTAATTCTCAATAGGTTACGCGAAGCCATTAGGTAATAGATAGCTCTATAACTCACCACGACACAACACCAC
>JAOTRH010004403.1:0-57708 GCA_034768845.1 Heliamphora exappendiculata
TGGAAGAAATATTGTTAAATTAAAATATTCTTGTATCTTAATCTAGAGGTCATATTTGATAAATATTAAATTTGAAAATATACTTGTGAATTAAAATATCTTGCTTATAAGTGAATTGAAAGATATACTTATTTTTTAATATTTGAACAAATTTTTTTAATATCCAATTCACCACTGCTCTTGGAATTTGCACACTTACTATCAATACTCACATTTTCCTACGTCTTCTTGAGCTGCTTCAAAACTATGTTTTCCACTTCACTGTTCTGTTTCTCTACTTGTTTTCTTGATTCCTCTATGCCCCTACTTGCCTACCCCTTTTCCAGCCGTGAGGGCTTAAAATGCATCACGTTTCTTGTCAGGTGTTCAACTTGCTCCTCAGGTTCTCACAAACTCTTGAACTAGTCGGTTACTTTGCAAATTTTAGCCACCGGGTATGTCTTCCCTTGGATAGTCTAGAAGTCATCTATGCTTGTCTTTCCTTGGTTACCTTCTTTACTAGCTCCTTCGAGTCTCCAAATATCCTCCTTGATTCCTATCACATTTTACGCAAACCAAAGGGATTCTTCACTAATAACAGTCTCTAATTCGAAGAGTTGTGACAATGATACCTTATCAAACAGACCCTTGTAATCATATGGTGGGGTGGGACCCAAGGTTCCCAAGAACCTCCATGGTCATACAGTTCTTCCATAATCAGGTGCCACTTCGACACGTTTTCTCCTTCATCATACGCTATATCTATGAATTCTTATTCTATTTCTTTCAATTCCCACAGGTCGTTCTCTTCTTGGTACAAGATTTCTTCTACGTCGAGAGAACATAAAGCTGGCCACTCCGGTAGAGGAGTTCTTAGTTTTGGTTCCTGAAGAGAAACGATGTATACAAAGGGATCAAACATAGAACTTACGATTCCCAACACATTCACCTAAGGTGAGTTCTTTCCTTTCTGTTCCTGCTCCTTCTTCTCGGTTTTCTCACTGACCGATAAATTTTCTTCCTGTTTATTGTTGTTATCGACCTCATTTCCTTTTGAAGATTCTCCTGCCTCTGATACTGCTTTCTTAGGATGTCTAAGCCTAAAAAGGCTAAGTTCGGCGTTTATCTGAACTATTTAATCCCTTAGTAAGGATGACAATCCCATACTTAGGATGTCTAAGCCTAAAAAGGCTAAGTTCGAAATTTATCCGAACTTATTAAGCCCTTAGTATGGATGTTAATCCCATACTTAGGATGTTTAAGCCTAAAAAAGCTAAGTTCGAAGTTTATCTGAACAAATTTAACCCTCAGTATGGATGTTAATCACATAGTCAAGATGTTTAAGCCTAATAAGGTTAAGTTCGATATTCATCCGAACTCATTAAACCCTTAGTGTGGATGTTGAATCTCATACTTAGAATATTTAACCATAAAAGGATTAAAAGTTTGATCCCACACTTGGGGTAATTAAGCTTAAAATGCCAAGTGTGGAAGTATGTCCGAATTACTGGGGCTGTCGGTACGGAAGTCAATCAGAGACAATAAAAATATGAAAAGCAAGACTAAAGTAAAAATTTCTTTTTATTAACAAAAGAAGGGCTGAAACCCTTGAAGCTACAAGAAAAGCCCTAAAGGACAGTACAAAAATAGATAAAGGAAAAGAAGATAGAAGCCTTCAGGGGGCGGCCAAAAAATCATCGGTGGTTTCCACCGGGGTTCCCACCTCCTCGATGGCCACGGACGGAGCTACCTCTGCCTCAGCATTTTCCTGAATAGCAGCTTCAACGGTGCCAGCCTTAGCTACCCCGACTACTTCTCCCTCTTCCTCCGGCGCCTGCTTGCTCAGCAAAGGGACGTCCTTGTATAAAGAGGAGGATTCCTCGACCCCGGCGGCTTTGAGGGAAGCCTCCCAAGCAAATCCGAAGATGATATCTTGAAGTTCTGGGATCTGCGCCTTGTAGTCTTCGGTTACCTCAGCAACCCCGGCTGAATAAGCCTTAGAAGCCTCCTCCTTCGAACGGGCCAGCCCAGCTTCGGTCTCCCCCAGGGCAACGACGGTATTTGCCAAGGACTTCCCCTTCTCCTTCAGTTGCCTCTTTAAGGCAATTTCTTGCACTTCAAGCTTAGAGACCCTTGCCCAAGCAACATCGGCAACCTGCGTCTTCCCCCGGAGGCTACCTTCCAGCTTCCCAATTTGCTGGAGGTACTTGGAGTTAGCCTTGCAAAGCCTGGTCAGCTCGGCCTCTTGCGCCTCAACCCGCTCAACCATTACCATCAGACGTTGAAGGCTCTGCAAAGAGGAAGGGCGTTAGTCACAAAAAGAAACATAAAGAGAAAGACAAAGGACCAGATTGACTAAAGAGGGTGTTCTAGGGTGATACCTGGACCGAGTGGCGGACTGAGAATTTCACCAGCTGCTCGTGAGAAAGCTTTCGAGCCTCCTCCATATCAGCCGGAAGTAACAGGGCTTTGGACAAATCAAATGCGGTGTCATGGGATTTTTCCTTGTCTTCAACTGTGATCACCCGATCACCCCTCCTGAGATCGGGTGACCATGGCTCTGCCTCGTTGGGCTGGTCCACTATAGCCTTCCCCTTTTCTCTTCTCTCCTTCTCTCTTTTCTCTTTTTCCATCTCCTTCTCCCTCTCTTTCCCCTTCTCTTTCCCTTGGTCCCTCAAAGGGGTGCCCTCAACCTTCTTCAGCCTCTTCAGAGGGGGCTGGGATGTAGCTTTAGAGATAGGAGCCGCCTCCATCGCTAGTTCGGCGGCAAGATCAGCCGAAGGCTTCTCCAATGCGGTAACCTTCCTCTTCGGCCCCCCAAGGGTAAGAAACTTGTTGAGGTCGGCGGTGGGAGTTTTCTTTTGTGCCATTTTGGCTATTTCTTCAAAGACAAAAAAATTGACAGACAAAGAAGACGAGGCGATGGAGATTGTGTATCCCGAGGACGAAGGCTTTGGCCTGTTAGAAAGGAGAGGGGGCTGAGCAACTGTAATCGCCCTCTCTGCTCGGGTGAAGGGGAGGACCACCACTCTGGGGACGTCCGTAGGCTCGGATGCTGGACCGAAAATTCAGACACCTGATGTGCTTGGCCTGATAAAACTCCTGTATGTAGGAATATACTTCAAAAGGATATGAACAACTCTGCCCAATCCTCTTTGCTCTGGCAACCCCTTGTAGGCCCAAACCTTGGCCAGGTCCTCGAGATGTACCCCAGGGAGAGGACCTCGAGCTCGATTGTTTGCAACCTCACCTGTGCCGAACAAAGAGCAGAAGAATAAGATTGTCGAACAAGGAAAGACCAGTAATAGGTAAAACATAAAACCAAACAGGTAACGAGCATAACTACCAAGGCCAAGACCGTCCTTCTGAGAGACGGTGAAGATATATTGTACCTCTTTGGGGCCGAACTCAAAATTGCCGGTCACATAGACGAAGTCGTCATCTATGTCCTTGCCGAAATCAGGAAGTTCGATCACTAGCTTCTTGGCTACTCTCTTAGCCTTGAGGTAATACGACCCGGATGGATGTTTAACCATGTTGTAGCAGTAAACAATATCCCAGATGCCAAGGTTGGTACCTAGAATATGGTTTTGTTCTACAGTTCCCATGACTACTCTAAACACGTTAGAAGAAACCTGCATGGGACTAACTCTGTAATGCCGAAGAACCCGACGAAGCAGGGGGTGAAGAGGGAACCAAAATCCCCCCTCCACTATGGCTACAAGTGGGAGGAGGAGATTTTCCCAATTTCCCTCGCGCGAGTCACCAGCATTGGCCAGAGTGAGGCCGACATCATCTGGAATTTGGTACCAACGCCGAAAAACCTCCATGGCCGCCGGCGTCGATACCAGCTTTCTCAGTTTACCCATTTAAAGAAGAAAAGAAAGAGAAAGATAAAAAGGAGAAGAAGAAGATATGAGAAAAAGGAGGCAAACTAACCTCAAAGCACTAGAAGAGGTAGTGAAAAGGGAGAAAATATGCTTATGAGCCTCTGAAAACCGTTTTTAGCTGTCGCATTCTGAGAGATGGAAATAGCAATGCGATTGGCTTTTATACCCGTCGTCCTAAAAGACAGGCACATTCAATGCGCCGCACGTTTGAAATGACTTGAATAAATCATTGATTGAAGTATGCCACCACCTCCGCATGCCAACCAGGGCGCGCCACATCACCCAACACAAGGCTCGAGACCAGGTGTCATTATTCATGAGGGCAACTCAAGAGATCTGGGTAGTTGAACCATCACCCGGAGAACCGAATAGATGTCTCCGAACAACGCAGTACCCCTTGGAACCCAGTTACTCAGCACGTATCCCGAACTGAGTGAATGGGCATTTGCCGAGCAACATAGATTGACAATCAAGCAAGAATTCAAAACTCTGGCCCTTCACTGAGCAGGTTAGCCAAATAAGAACCAGAGCTGAGGGGCAGTTGAGGGTGGACAAAAGCTATGGGCCTACGGCCCAACCCAAATAGTTAGGGGTGAGGGCCCAAGAGGAAGACCATTCCGAAATGAACTTATCCAAGTACTCGAAGAAGCTCGGACCCACTGTTGTTCGGACCCTGCTAGTTCGGCCCACCCCATATAGGGGCAGACCGGACCAATGAAGCCCCATGTCGACCCCTAAATGGAAAGAATAGTTTTCATCTTGTATGCGATTTGATCAGATATACAAGATGGGAACAAATCAACATAAGGTCCACAGGGATGGAAGCAAATCAGAATCACGTTAGGATAGAAAAGGATCCCAAGAAAATCAAGAGGCCGAATTCTAGGAGGATTCAGCCTTATAGGGTCTTAACCTCTATATAAAGGAAAGCACTCTCATACCTATAGGTACGCAATTTTGAACCCAAGCTCTTGTCTAAAAACCTCTCTGAGATATATCTAACTCGAGTGTCGGAGTGCCTCCCAGTCACATCTGGCCGATTGGGGCTAACGGTGTTCTTGGTAGTTGCAGGAGTTCGACGACGAAGTAAGGAGCATCCAGTGAGTTCGGTGGCGAGCTGTTCGGCCCATATTTTATTCGGGGTCATCATTATTGGGCTAGTTTACCTAGTCCTGATTGTGCCAACCAAGCCCCAACCAGTTTGTACCGCGCACATTAATCTAATTGTTTTAGAAACTTATATACTTAATTAACTTAGTCTAATAAATAATTTCAATTAAAATTTTAAATTCTAAATAAAAAATAATTACCATCACAACACCTCCACTGTTATTAGCCTCACAGCAAGTTTACAACTCCGGCCAGATCGAGTCTCTCTCGCACGTTTTCAAACCCAAGCCCTTTGTCTTGTCTTTTCTTGTCTTGTCTTGTCTGCTGTTGGCAACGCCACCTCACGGTAAATTATTGTATTCATAGAAAATATCATATGTTCCATTCATAGAAAATATCGTATGTTTGTATGGAAGATGAGATGGGTGTTTTGCAGCAATAGACAGTATCATATTATGTATTTTGAAAAATTTAACTTTTAAATATATTTTTATGATTGAATCAATTTACTATGTAGCTATTGTCATATTTATTATTTATATAAAAAATAAAATTGATAAAATATCCGCAGCTATGTGATCAAAGAAAAGAAAAAAAAAAAAGATAAGTACTAGAAAAAAAGAAAAGAAATGAAGCTATGAGATATTTTTATGAAACAAAGCTAATAGTAAAATACTTAGGAAGAAAAAAAAATTACACTATTGTTAAAAGAAAAAGAAAAGAAAATGAAAAATAGAAGTTAACAAAAAGTAAATTAGATTAATTCTAGTTAAGAAACTTTTAAATTAACATTAAAGAAAATGTAGCATTGCTATTTAAAAAAAATAAAATGAATAATAAAAGAAGAGAAAAAGAAGAGAAAATAAAAATTAGAACATTACACTAAAATTACAAGAAAGAAATGAAAAGGAAATAACTAATACATGGAAAGAAAATTAAGTTGAAAGAAAAGGAACATTTAACTAATAAAGAAAATAAAATGAATCAACAAACTAATCATTACATAAAAATGAAGTGAAATGCTAGGAAAGAAAATAAAATCTAAGAATTAAAATGGAGTATTAAATTAATGGTACAAGAAAAATGAATGAAGTAAGATGAAATGTTAGTAAAAAAATTAAACTAATTAAAATAAAAGGAAAGTAAATGATGCTTGATCATTAATATAACATAAAAAAAAATTAAAATACTAAAATTTAAATAGATGTAATATTGATAATTACAACCATTTTTATGTAAGTGCTTTATATTATAATAATAACGACATTATTTAGTCGTATCGTTAATTGATGTTAGCACTAATTAACAAATTAATTAAATAAAAAGATAATGTGCTTAGTGTAAAAGTGTAAACTAAAAAATTAAAGCAATCAAATTAAATGAAGCAACATAAGTGATGACAAGATTAAATATGTAAACAAAAGGAATACATGAATTGAAATTAGATATAACCCGATCACCCCAAAAGAGAAAGAATAGAGTTAGAAAGACCGGGGATCTAAGCGAGGTACCTGGATAGCAGAATCCTCAAGTCGGGGATTGTGCTTCAATGGGCCAATTCTCAAGTGGTGATCTAAGTAATGTAGGCTTCAATGTAGATATTGGAGGTTCGGGACTCGGTATCTCGGCAGAGCTTCTGCGTCGGGGCTCAGAATCGCTCGGTATATCGACAGAGTTTCTCTCACTCAAAATTCATATTGAAAACGTACGTTGGGGTACAGTATTTATAGAATTCTTCAACCAATGAGGTGTTGCCACGTTTTGGGACACGCCAGGCTATTTGGAGTTGGCGTCGTCACAATGCAAGTTGGCGATTACCATGTTTTTTTACAGTTCCACAAAGTTCTATGGCGGTCGCCACAATGGAAGATGGCAGTCGCCATGATGAAAAGTGGCGGTCGCCACTTTTGGCTAGGGTTTTCACAAAGGTTTATGACGGGCACCACAATGCAAGTTGGCAGTCGCCTTACTTGGACAGTAAGTTTTGATGGTTTGAAAAAATTTCACTGGTTTGAAGGTTTCGGGTTCAAATACCGAGTTTGGATCACTTCTCGAAGATCGTACAGAGGCACTAATCCACTTGTTTTCATCATCGAATTCGCCTAAAATTAGGCGGGGTGAAATTGGGGTGTCTACAGTGGTCTTCGCCTTGAAGACATGGCGTCACTATCTATATGGCGAGCACTTCGAGGTTTTCTCCGATCACAAGAGCTTAAAATACTTATTTTCGCAGAAGGACCTGAACTTACGCCAGCGACGATGGATGGAGTTGTTAGAGAACTACGATTTTGATTTGCAGTATCACCCAAGGAAGGATACCGTGGTGGCTGATGCGCTTAGTAGGAGGTCTCACAGGTCGTTAGCTTCTGTGGCTATACGTGAGTGGGACATGCTTGCAGATGTTGGGGAGTTTGATTTGTGCCTCTGGGAGATTGAGACGAGTGCCACCTTATTTTCTGTAGTTACTCGACCAGCGTTGATAGCACGTGTGCTAGAGGTCCAGCAGGCGGATCAGGAGGCTCAGGTGATGCGAGACCGCATTGCTAGTGGCGAGGATATAGCTGGATGGATTGTGGGTCCAGATCAGAGTTTGAGGTTTGCTGGGAGGTTTTTTGTGCCAGAGTCCTGCCGAGCTGATCTATTATGTGAGTGTCATCATTCTCCTCTTGCAGTGCATGCTGGAGGCACGAAGATGTACCATGACTTACATCGTCAGTTCTATTGGATGGAAATGAAGAAAGATGTGATCCAGTTTGTTTCCCGATGCCTCACCTGTCAGCAAGTAAAGGCGAAACATCAGAGACTGACAGGATTGCTACAGTCGTTGCCTATATCAAAGTGGAAGTGAGAGCATTTCACAATAGACTTTGTGTCAGGACTTCCTCGATCACCTAGAGGACACGACGCCGTGTGGGTTGTGATTGATAGGTTGACAAAGTTTGTACACTTTCTCCCCATCCGAATGAGGAATTCGGTGGAACGACTGAGTGTCTTATATGTCAAAGAGGTAGTCTGGTTGCATGGAGTACTAGTGTCTATTATTTCTGACCGAGACCCGCGCTTCACATCGCGGTTTTGGCAGAGTTTGCAGAAGGCCTTGGGGATGAACTTGATGTTCAGTACTACTTTTCACCCCCAGATGGATGGCCAGTCAGAGAGGACTATACAGATTTTGGAGGATATGCTGAGGGCTTGCGTCCTTGACTTCAGAGGTTCGTGGGAGGATCATCTACCTTTAGCAGAGTTTGCATACAACAACAGCTATCAGTCCAGTATTGGGATGGCACCGTATGAGGTTTTGTATGGTAAACCGTGTAGGTCACCAGTGTGCTGGACAGATGTGGTAGAGACCACAATCTTGGGACCCAACATGATACGGGAGACGACAGAGAAGGTTACGGCGATTCGCCAGCGCCTACTGACAGCACAGAGCCGCCAGAAGAGTTATGCAGATCAGAGGAGGCGACCTTTGGAGTTTGCAGTGGGGGATCATGTGTTTTTGAAGGTCTCGCCACGTAGAGGTTTGATGAGGTTTGGTCGTAGCGAGAAGCTATCGCCGCGTCTCATTGGACCATTTTAGATCATAGATAGGATTGGTGAGGTTGCTTATCGTTTGGCCTTGCCACCTCAGTTAGCATCAGTGCATAACATGTTCCATATTTCTATGCTTCGGAGGTACAAGCTTGATCCTTCACATGTGTTAGATTGGGCTGAGCTGCAAGTTGAGGAGGATACCACTTATGAGGAGCGTCCAGAGAGGATTCTTGATACAAGGGAGCGGGTATTGCGGGGCAGAACAATTGCGTATGTCAAGGTCTTATGGCATTATCACGGGGCTGAGGAAGCTACATGGGAGCTAGAGTCTGAGATGCGTGCTAGATACCCAGACCTGTTCATCTCGTGACCTTGTTGTGAATTTCGGGAACAAAATTCCTTAAGGGGGAGAGTTGTGAGACCCTGATTCTTTGTATTTTGAGTTATATATATATATATATATCACGTATTTATTCCAGTATATGAACAGCATCGTTGCACGGTTTATACTTTAAAGTTGTAGAACAGCATGTAGAAATGTGTTTTACGCTTTTTCGAACCTTGTTTAGGCCTGTTGGGTTGGTTTTTGGCTTGAGAAACCACAACAGATTCCAGTACACTTCTGGTCTGGGGTTCGGTCGACTGGAGGGGTTGGTTCGGTCGACTGAACTCATTTTTTTGAGTTCGGTCGACTGAACTTAGAGGTTCGGTCGACTGAACAGTATAATTTTTGATTTTCTAGAAATATCCCAGTGGCGGAGATATTTGTTCAAAACTTTGCTTCAGACCTAAGTTTCCCCTTTTCTCTGCCTTCTCTCTAGCTTTGAGGGCCCGGTGCTTGGTTTTGAGTTGGTTCCTTTGTGGATCCTTGTTATCGGGGCCGAAACTTCGCATCCATCCGGTCAAATTCTCGTTCTGACGCTGTTCAGTTTTGAGGCGTCGAGTTCTTGATTCTTCGAGGTAGGATTCTAGACCCTACTGCTGTATAAGGGCATTTTATGTGATTATACGTATTTTCACCGGGTAGAAAATACATCAAATGTGATTTTCATGTGTAACATTGGTTTTTGGGTAAAAGTGGATTTTTATGCCTTTTCTTGGTTGTATACATGATCCTGGTGTGTTGACATCCGTTGTTTTCAAAAGGAGGTTTGAAAACGATGATTTGTAAAATCGGGTGAAAAACATTTTTTTGGAGGTTTGGAGCTAACCTACGAGGTTGAATCTCACCTTTTAAATGTTTTGTTGAAAATGGTTTTAGATCTCCATGTCGATGGATTGGATCTCTTTTTATACATGTGTTGTATAAACTATTTTACGGGTTTTCGTAGTTGAGCTACGGTGAATTTTTAAATATTCTCCATAGATGTACCGTGACAGTGAGTATTGTTGAGTTGGGCTTCCATTGCTCTTCGGTGTAAGTTCATAAACGTGCGCAGCGTAGGTGCTCTGTACCTTCGGGTTAGTCCCCGTAAATTGAGTGTGATTTGGTACTTTGTACCCTCGGGCTCAGGTCCCGTAAATTAAGCAGCAGGTGCTCTGTACCTTCAGGCTAGTTCTCGTAAATTGAGTGATTCGGTTGCCTCCGTTAATGGCGTCGTTGTTGTGACTCCGTATAGAACTTGTCATTACTAAGCCTGTGGGTCTAGGGTAATAGACGAGAGTCTATAGTTGTTACCTTTGTCGGTATGGCAGAGTCGGTACATAGGATTATATTTTATCTTTATCCTCGGTTCTGTGGCCTTTGTCGAACTTACTGTTTATTTACAGTTTTTCCTTAACATTAGCATGATATCTGTTAGGATGATATGCATAGTTTGAAGGATAAAAAATGTGGAGTTTATGAGATAAAACAGTTTTAAGACTCGTGTTAATCTGATTGAAAACTTAGGGTTTTGGAAGAAAAATCTTTTTGGCTCCCGTGGTTGAGCCCATGTGTGTGTAATTGCATAGCCTGCTTTACAGTTTTATTGTCTATGTTCTATTGGATTTCGGCTCACGGAGTGAGATTTTGCTGTAAAACTTTTTTAGGTGAGCATGATGAGTTGACCTAGTTGTAGAGGTGATGGAAGACTTGCTGTAATTTTTCTTGTTTTGTACATGTACTTTTACATGTGATGCCTATTTGAGAAGGCTGATTTTGTACGCCTTGAGGCGATATACTTATTTATGTATGAGAATGTATGTTTCCAGTTTATGAGAGTTGAACTGTGGAAATTTTATCCAAATGTTGTATATTTTTTATTCTTATAAAAACCTTATTTTCATAAACGGTATTTTGGTGGGCTTTTACGTGACCCTGATTTTTGGGGCGTGACAAATCCTTTTTATATAGAACTCGGTTATGCAATGGAAATTTATTTGGGAATAAACAATATGTTTCGATCAACTTGTGTGTGCACCTTGCGTAACCACCCTCATATATCATGCATGTATTCGATGTTAGTCTTGTTTCTTCGAGTTTCGGCTCATGTTGTTTAACAACATTTCAGGTGATAGCGGAGAAAAGATTCTGGGCTGAGGTGACGGTCGTTGGACCCTTGGCATTATGTGTAGAGCTATGTTTCTTTTGGGTAGTCAATTTTTGAGAAATGATATTGTAAAAGATGTAATTCCTGTTCTTGAATATCCAGAATATTGTAAATCGGGGGTTAGAATACCAGTATTGTAAGATATTAGGGTCATATATTCATATTGTGCATGCATGTGAGGACGTCTATTGTTTATTGGATGAACACTTCAACTCTTTTCGATGAGGATCGTGTTAACGAAGTTTGAATCTCAGTTTTTCATGGTAAGATGGATGTTTAAACCTTTTATGAATATTTAAAATCTTATGTTGTATGTCCGAATTCATGTTTTAAGAAGAAGAAGAAAAGGTTGTCTTTTTCATCCTCAGAAGAATTTTCACAGTTATGGAAAATGAGGTCTCGGGTGCCTGACCGCTTAAGCGGTTAAGACTCCACTCGAGCGGGGTTCGCTGGGTATGTTTTGCTAATGAATGTTTTAAAAAAAGTTATTTCTAAAGGAGCTTTGGACATAATGAATTGTTTAATGGTTTAATATTCAAGAATATATATTCGAATTATATTACACCGGAATTGGGGCGTTATAGTACCAGAACAAATAAAATAATTATTATCCTTAATAACCACAAAATTATTAAAATAAACAAAATAATTGCCCTTAGCCAATCTAGAAACTAAAATTAAATTCTTTCTAACAAAAGGTATATAAAGACAGTTCTATAAAATTAAACTTTTATCTCTACTAAAACTGAGAGTGACATCTCCCATTACAATAGCTACCACCCTTGTATTATTGCCCATGTATATGTATATCTCCCCATCACTGAGCTGTTTGATTTCTTAGAACGCCTACAAAGAATTGCAGACATAATTAGTAGCTCTCGTATCTACACACTAGGTACCAATAGATAACACTGCAAAACATATTTCAACAACTAGTGAATAGAAATTACTGTAGTTATTCTGCTTGCCGAGATAGACTGGACATTGCTTCTTATAGTGCCTTGTCTGGTTACAGTGAGAACACTTGCCTTTTGACTTTTTCACATCAACTTTAGGCCTATTAGCTACCTTTAGACCTATGCCTCCCTGTTTCTGAATATTTTTCTTTTCCTTGCATTTCAATTTAGAGGAAGAAAAGCAAAAAATGTGCAATGAAAAGCTAATCGAAGAAAGAAAAGCCTAAGGAGCATGCAACAATATTTGTGTCCCTAATCATGCTATATATAGGCTATACAAAATAAACGAAAATGATTTAGACACTGTTCTTAAGCTACTGGACATGTTGAATGCTCATAGCAAGGGCAACAAATGTTGTAATTGTGACAAAATAAGTCAAAAGCAGCGGCTGTGACAAATATAGGGTGACCGCAAGAAACTGAAATGCAAGATGTTACGGCCTGGCGGCCAAAGGTTGCGACCAGGGTATTTTTGATGTGCAGAGGGGTTGTTCAACATGCAAAGTCCAAAATAAACTCTAGTGAATGGGATATCCAAGGAAGAGACCATAGCTCACATTATCAAGGCTACATCGAGTATCCCCCATTCGCTACGGTAGCATTATTACCAAAAGAAAGGAAACAAAAGGAATAGAACATTAAAATAAATAACAAGAGGCTTGAAACACATTTTCATGTTACTATTCCTACAAGAATCTCATGATCGTAGCAATGAAATGTTGCGGCCGTGACAAAGCAGAGAGAGAAAGATGCAGCCAGGATAAAATACATGATGACCATTACTTTAGGTTAACAAAACACACTGTCGTGACAACCAGGAATCACGGCCGTCATGTTTTTAAAATCATAGAGAGCTTTTTAAGTATCCAGTGTGCCAGTAAACATGAAAACGAATTGAAATATACTATTCTATGCAAAATAGAGAGTTACAGAAATACTATTTAATAAAGAAAACTCATATAAACATGTTTTTGATTGAAATAAATAATGAAATGACAAAA
Organism: Heliamphora exappendiculata; assembly: GCA_034768845.1. Classification (NCBI taxonomy): domain Eukaryota; kingdom Viridiplantae; phylum Streptophyta; class Magnoliopsida; order Ericales; family Sarraceniaceae; genus Heliamphora; species Heliamphora exappendiculata. The sequence goes on from JAOTRH010004403.1 coordinate 13,002, forward strand.
ATCAATAGAAACCTTAATCGTGACACCCCCAAGAAAGAGAAAATAGTGTTTGAAGAAATATCACAGGATTCTAAGGTTACCTCGTATAAATATTCGTCTCGAATGCCTTGTCGAATGCGGGAATTGGATACCACCAAGTTAAACGTGCTCTAAGGCCTCCCCAGCACAAGCAAAATCACAAATTAGGCTCGAGAGTGTATCGTATGAATATCAAAATATTGGGTGGGGAATGATTTTGATTGAGCTTGGGCATCCAAGTTGTTCTCTGTCTCATTTCTATGCAAATGAACGCCTATTTATAGGCAAAGTGGGAGCCCAAACGTCCTCTAGAATGCTACCACATGTCCAAAAAGATGTCAAAGTGGCAGCTACAACCTTTTTCTTTTGTACAGGATCGGTTGCGTCCTTTGTTCATACTGATAGCGATAGTCGTGACTTTCAACAGTCGCGATGTGAGACCCCGACCTGATTCATTTTTGAATGATTAAGTATTCGAGTTATCTCGGAACCTCCGGAATGTTTTAAGTGCACCCTTGACGCGTGTTCGGGATTCGTTGAGGCTTGTTTGATTTGGTTTAAGGCTGAAAAATCAGTTTTTACACAGAAAAATGCATTGCCCAGCAGTTCGGTCAACTGAGGGGCTTGGCCCAGTTGGCTGAACCGAGTTTTTTGAGTTCGGTCGACTGAACCTTGTCGGCTAGGCTTTTTGGAATTTCCAGTAGCGTCATTCAGTCGACTGAACTGGGGGTTCAATCAACTGAACAGTACATTTTTGGTGTTTTTTATAAATATCCATCCGTGGAGATATTTTGGGATATTTTAATTTTTAGATCTGGTTTCTCTCTCCCATTTTCTCTGCCTTCTCTCTAGATTTTGAAGACCCGACGCTTAGTTTTTAGCGATCGAACAGTGGATCCTCGATGTTGGTGCCGGAGGCTTCGTATATATCCGGTCAGATTTTTGTTTCGTCGAGGTTCTATTTTCGAGACGTCGGGTTTTGACCCAATGAGGTAGGATTCTAGACCCTGCTGCTATATTAGAGTGTTATATGTAATTGTATGCTTTTTTACCGATAAAAAATGTATGAAATGTCATATCTATGTTTAAACCTTGATTTTTTTGGGTAAAAAGCATATTTTTTGCTTTTCTTAGTTTAGTACATCATATGACATGTGATTTACGGTTTTCAAATGGTGTTCTTGAAAACAGTGATTTTTGTTGGAAAATAGAGAATTTTGATGGAAATCTCGACATTTTATGTTTTGGAGGTTTCGAGCTCGCCTTCGGGGTTGAGTCTCAGGTTTTGAAACGTCTTGTTAAAAATGGCATAAAACATTTTGAAAATATTTTGTGTGATCTCCTTGTTAAAGGATGTATCTAAATACATGTATAATTTATTTTGGGGAAAAAAGATTTTGTAGTTGAGCTACAGTTCTTTTTTTGGAAGATTATCTAGTTATACCGGGATAACGTGTATTTGGCACGAGTTTCCCTCGGTATAAGTCCAAAAACGTGCGCAGCGCAGGTACTCAGGTCCTTCGGGTAAGTCCTTGTAAATTGAGACAGATGGGTGCTCAACTCCCTCGGGGTTATAACCCGTAAATTGAGTGGTTACGTTCATGGTGCTCCGTATAAACCCTGTGTGTATCTAGGCGATCCCACGATATCTAGGGGTTTGATACTGGACAGAGGTCTATAGTTGCTTTCTCTGTCGTGTGATTGAGTCGGTACATAGGATCATATTCTTCTATTCCGCGATGGTACATTCCGCGAGGAAAACGATGTTTTGATTATTGTTTTACCTCTTCTCCTCGGCGGTGTGGCCTGAGTGGAGCATACTGTTTTTATCTTTCCTCGGTGTGTGATCCGAGTGGGAAAGTAATGTTTTGGTTACTATTTTTCTTCAACTATAAAAAATGTGATTCTGCATTGTTTAAATGCTTAGTTGTGAAGGAAAAACTGTTTTGGGAGTCTGATGTAAAACATTTGGCTTGTGGTTGAGTTAGCTCCCACTACATGATATGCATGATTTTGAGGACGAAAATGTGGAGTTTTATGAAATAAAACCGTTTTGAGGCTCGTGTTAGTCTGATGAAAAACTTATGATTTTGGATTGAAAAAATCTTTTTGGCTCCTGTAGTTGAGCCCGTATGCTTGTGATTGCATATTTCTTTCTTTACAGTTTTATTGTTTTTTCCTATTGAGCTTCGGTTCATGGTGTGAAATTTTGCTGTAAAACCTTTTTAGGTAAGCGTGGTTCTATAGGTTGACCCGGTGGTGCCCGGAGGTGGCTGATGATATGACGTATGTTTTGTCTTGATAGGTAGTTATACCTGTTGTATATGTTCTATGTTTATTTGTAACATGTTATAAATCGTATACTATTATTGTGGATATATGCATGTTTTAATGCTTTCGAGAGAACCTTGGGTTGGTTGTTGTTTTTTCGTGGTTTCATTCTACGTTTTTCGTTGTTGGGATCAACGATTTACAAACGGAATTTTCAAATAATTTATGCTTCATTTAAACTCTTGTGCTTCGAGGAAGATTTTTGGAACGGCCTCAGCTTCTTTTAAAATAAAAAGAATTTCTTATCCAAAACTTGAACTTTGTTTTTAAAGGCTTAGCGATGGGGCTGGAACTGTAGTCTTTTGCTACTCTTTTAAATTAATAAATCCTCAGTAGTACGTTTTTACAAAGGTTTTGGCCTTGTTTGGTCTTCTGATTTTAAATTCCTTTTGTTTGGGGGATTTGGTGGTTATTCGGTGGCTTTTCACGTTACCCGAAGTTTGGAGCGTGACAAATTGGTATCAGAGCTCTGGGTTCGAATACCTATGAGCTGTGGGAGACAAGGGTGCATCACCTTGTGAGGATGTGTGTGTGCTTGGTTGCCTGTGTTTGGAATATGAGCATGTTGATGTCGTGTATATGTGAGCATGGAGGTTGGGCCTTAGGATTGATTAGTTTTGCCTTCGGGCATTTGGACTAATAAACTTGGGAGCCAAGTTAGAACCGCATTTCATGGACGTGATTTCTAGTAGGGAATCTAAGTAGGTTATCCAAAGTGACGTGTCATTCTTATCAGTTCCCCTCGGTCTCGGTGTTGTGTCTACATGATCGTCGTGACTATGTGCTAACATGACTATGTGGTAGAAGTAACATGATAGATCGACCTTAGGTTGTCGTGTTTCATGCTTTCTTCATATATAACATGTACACCCTTAGAGACGACGAGACTGTGGTTTGGGTCTTAGTTATGCGACTCGGTTGCTATCAGTTGCAGAAGCAGGGTTATGAGTTGAGCCTCGATCGCTTGGTATGTTGTAGAACTCATTAGTGAGATGGGTTCAGCCGTGTGAGGTTGGCCTCGGTTGGCATCTGTTAGGTGTTAGTATGAGCAGCGTTTGTTCAAGTGCAGATGAAGCCTAGTTGGTGGCTTGGTTATAGTAGCTGGCTCCCCTTGAGAGTAGGCTAGTGGATGTCAGAGTTGTTTCATGGTTGACCTTGTGAGTTGAGGTGCTGGAGTGTCTGAGACCCTGGGAAATTAGTCGATGTGATTGGATTAGGGATAGCGACATCCCTTCAGCGTCTTGGTATACGTGGTTCTGGCCATGTGATGGATTAGATATGTCACGAGCCATGCTATATCTTGAGCCATGTACTCGGGATGGGTATAGACGGGAACATGGTGGATGTGAGCGTAGAGATCTTTGGTCGGGCGTATGTTGAGATAACAGAGCGTGTGGTTCTGGAGATAATTCATGGTAGTCAGGATATCGATGGTGGTCAGTGGGATGTTGTTGGTAGTCTGAGTAGTCTGATGACCTTAGACGTTGTATACCTTTTGAGGATTGAAAATTGAGTTCCGAGTAAGTGAGCTCAAGGATATGGGAATGAGTATCACTTGTAGTTACGCTGGGAAAAGCACGGGTTATGGCTGTATGGGAATGTAAGGGCTCCTGCGACGAGTATCAGTTTTGTGAGATTCCTATGGAAAGGCAGGTCAGTGGTTTGGTCGATATCCTAGTGATTAGGAGATCACGTTTGGGAACCGTGCGAGGTTCATGTGGTTGGCTTAGTGTTGAGATGACGCATCCTGGGTATGAGGTGTCTGGAGGTTGTTTGTGCTCCACCTTAGGTTCAGAGATGGGTATGTTGTTTACCCATAGGAACGAAGTGTGGAGTGATGAGGTTCATCAATGGACCGTGTGGTTTGGCTGGTTTGGAGTGATAGGTGAGAAATCGTAGGGTACGATGCCTGTGATCGATGTATACTTTGAGAGCGAAAATGCGGAAGGTGTCTGCATGGTTGTGAGAGTTATTAGTAACTCTAAATGAAAGGTCTTAGAATTGGGTTCCCTTTGTTTGATGTTGTTCCTTAGATAGTGAGCATGAGGCTGTGACGTGATTGTGGTTTGCCTAGCAGGAGTTAGGTTGTGTAGCGCAACCTTGTGAAGTGAGGTTTTGGGCACAATGGGATGTGTTGTACCAGGTACGCGAATTGATGGTGTTCACGTGCGTGAATGAGGTCATAGAGAGAGCTTGGTGTAGCGGATGACCTGAGTTGTGTGATCGGAGTTGACGGCAGCTGTGTGATTGTAGCCGATGTGGCCTCGGGGTAGGACTTACAGAGTTCTTAGAGGCTAAGTGTTGAGGGGTACTCCACTACGCTAAGGTTGGATCATGGTTTCTTGTTGGCCTTTTCTTTCCTTTGGATGGAAGGGGAGAGAGAGTTTTCTTGTGGATGATTGTCTTGACGACTGTCTTATGCGAGTTGTTTCATCTTAGTTGGATGGAGATGCCAGGTTCTTGTTTGGTTTAGATTTGGTTGTGTTTTGAGACTGTAAGAATCTCAGTGGAATGGTGACTCGTATTGTGACTCGGGAACTTGTGTCGCTGTGATTTGGTGATGGTTGGACTAATCCATTGTGGTTTCAACATATGGTCGAACCATTTGGATTGTGATCCCTGTGAGGTCCGGTTGATGGACAAGGAATGCTTAGGAGTTGGTATTGAGATGTAAAGTTCTTTTGCAGTGATCAGTTGAGGATCCTCGACCGTTGTGTGTGTTTGGTTGTACTTCTAGCTCGTGGTAGTGCATGAATTTTATTAGAACAGTGCGGCTGTGATATGCGTATGGTGGATCTCTAGTAAACTTTTGTGAGTCTGGCTTCTTGTTCTGTTTGAGGACTTGGAACTATTTAGAGTTCTTGGAGTCGAGGAGTGGTTGCTGACTATGGTGAGTGTTGTGCTTTGGCATAACGGTTGTTGTGTGGACGGTGATCCCGAGAGTATGACGGTGGAGAAGCCTTGGTTGGCGTGACCTATTCGGACCGACGCGATTGTCTAGTTGGAAACAGAAGGGCCGTGCGAGTTCTGGATGTCAGGACATGGCTGAGTGTAAGATGTAAGTCTTGGTTAGTTACCCGACGGACGAGTCTGGGGACTCGAGGGGTTGATGTATGAGTTCTGCATTGGAGTTGGTGCTATGTCAGTCGACCTATTCACCTGGATGGGTTATGAGAATCACGTTTGATGTGTCAGACGACGGAGATCGTGTTTGATCTGAGGTTGGTTCGTAGCCTCAGTTTTAGCGATCTAATGACGAGACATTGAGATGTGCAGTAATGTACAGTAACGTGCTGTTGCACAAAAGTTATGATTTGGTTGATATAGGTTGTTGGATACCCATGAGATGTTCTGTTGACGTGACGTGTTGGTCAGGTGACTTGCTGGAGTCAGGTGCTTTGTGGCTGTGATGCCGGATTGATTTTTGGTTGTGTGGGACCTTTTCTAGGACAATGGTGTACCACCTAATGTTTCTCCTGGGTGAGAATTGTGGTTTGTGATGGAAGTTTGAGTAGAGGAGAAAGGTTTGAGGGTTTGCTAAGATCTGTTCTTTGGTATTCCAGGTGAGTTAAATGAACTTCTCTCTGGTGAGCTTCTCCCTAGAGTTAGCCTTTATGTTGTTGCTCGTGGATCGGTCTCATATTGGCCACGTGATGGTTTGTTAGCATCAGTGGGGTGATGATGTGGTGTCAAGGTCGGTGGTCGTTTGGGGATTGTTAGAACTCGAGTAGAGTTGGTGCCTGGAGCATGCGGTTTCATGTGATAGATGTCAGGGCTCGACGTCAAGTGTTTGGACTTGAGGAGATGGTCCTTGATGTACATGGTGAGATGTGATTGAGCCAGTTTGTGGCAGTGGAAATGAAGTGGTAATCTCTATGTTCTGAAATAGAGAGTGTTTAGGACTAGGTTCCATGACAGATTGGTCTTGTGCGATGTGCTTATTGCCGGAATGGTTTGAGTTCGGCGAGAGTTAGGTTTTGAGGATTAGCGGTGTGAACTGGATCTTGATCCGGTGTTTCAGGAAAGTTTCCTGGATGACAGTGATATCAATGGGTCTTGCCTGTGCACGCAGTTTGTGTGGGCTCAATTCTTCACGCCGTGTTTACCTTGTGTGACAACGGTTGTATATTAGTTTTGTGACGATACCCTATTGCGGTTTCAGTTGCGGCGGCACGTCTGCTATTATACAATGTTGTCGGGGCATTTCTGTCGTGGTACATTATCGTTGGGTTTGCATCTGAGATTGTTGATGGTTAACGGGCTGATGTTTGGTTTGAGTTTTAGCGTTGAATTTTGGGGACGAAATTCATTTAAGAGGGGGAGAGTTGTGAGACCCCGACCCGATTCATTTTTGAATGATTAAGTGTTTGAGTTATCTCAGAACCTCCCGAATGTTTTAAGTGCACCCTTGACGCGTGTTCGGGTTTCATTGAGGCTTGTTTGATTTGGTTTAAGGCTATAAAATCAATTTTTACACAGAAAAACGCATTGCCTAGCAGTTCGGTCGACTGAGGGGCTTGGCCCAGTCAACTGAACCGAGTTTTTTGAGTTCGGTCGACTGGACATGGAGGTTCGGTCGACTGAACCTTGTCGGCTAGGCTTTTTGGCATTTCTAGTAGCGTTATTCAGTCGACTGAACTGGGGGTTCAGTCGACTGAACAGTAGATTTTTGGCGTTCTCTATAAATATCCAGCCGTAGAGATATTTTGGGATATTTTGATTTTTAGATCTGGTTTCTCTCTTCCATTTTCTCTGTCTTCTCTCTAGATTTTGAAGGATCAGGGCTTGATTTTTAGCGATCAAACTATGGATCCTCGATGTTGGTGCTAGGGGCTTCGTATATATCTAGTCAAATTTTCATTTTGTCTAGGTTCAATTTTTGAGACGTTAGATTTTGACCCAACGAGATAGGATTCTAGACCTTGCTGCTGTATTAGGTTGTTATATGTAATTGTATACTTTTTCACCGATAGAAAATTAATGAAATGTCATATCTATGTTTAAACCTTAGTTTTTTGGGTAAAAAGCATGTTTTTTGATTTTTTGGATTTAGTACATCATATGACATTTGATTTATGATTTTTAAATGGCGTTCTTGAAAACGGTGGTTTTGTTGAAAAATAGAGGATTTTGATGGAAATCTCAACATTTTATGTTTTGGAGGTTTGGAGCTCGCCTTCGGGGTTGACTCTCAGGTTTTAAAACGTCTTCTTGAAAATGGGATAAAATATGTTGAAAATATTTTGTGTGATCTCCATGTTGAATGATGGATCTAAATACATGTATAATGTATTTTGGGGGGAAAAAGTTTTGTAGTTGAGCTACAGTTCTGTTTTTAGAAGATTATTTAGATGTACCGAGATGACGTGTATTTGGCACGAGTTACCCTCGGTGTAAGTCCAAAAACGTGCGCAGCGTAGGTACTCAGGTTCTTTGGGTTAGTCCCCGTAAATTGAGACGGATGGGTGCTCAGCTCCCTCGGGGTCATAACCCTTAAATTTAGTGGTTACGTTCATGGTGCTCCGTATAGAACCTGTGTGTATCTAGACGATTCCACGATATCTGGGGGTTAGATACTGGACAAGGGTCCATAGTTGCTACCTCTGTTGTGTGATTGAGTCGGTACATAAGATCATATTTTTCTATTCTACGATGGTACATTTTGCGAGAGAAACGATGTTTTGATTACTATTTTACCTCTTCTCCTCGGCGATGTGGACGGAGTGGAGCATACTGTTTTTATCTTCCTCGGTGTGTGAACCGAGTGAGAAAGTAATGTTCTGGTTACTGTTTTTTTTTCAACTGTAAAAAATGTGATTCTGCATTGTTTAAATGCTTAGTTGTAAAGGGAAAACTATTTTAGGAGTTTGATGTAAAACCTTTTGGCTTGTGGTTGAGTTAGTTCCCACTACATGATATGCATGGTTTTGAGGACAAAAATGTGGGGTTTTAAGAACTAAAACCATTTTGAGGCTCGTGTTAGTCTGATGGAAAATTTATGGTTTTGGGTTGGAAAAACCTTTTTGGCTCCTGTGGTTGAGCCCGTATACTTGTGGTTGCATATTTTTTGCTTTACTGTTTTATTGTCTTTTTCTTTTGGGCTTCGACTCACAGTGTGGGATTTTGCTATAAAATCTTTTTCAGGTAAGCGTAGTCCTATAGGTTGACCTGGTTGTGCCCGGAGGTGGTTGATGACAAGATGTCTGTTTTGTCTTGATAGGTAGCTTATACCTGTTGTATATGTTTCATGTCTATTTGTAACATGTTGTAAATCGTATACTATTATTGTGGATGTATGCATGTTTTAATGCTTTCGAGAGAACCTTGGGTTGGTTATAATTTTTTCGTAGTTTCATTCTACGTTTTTCGTTGTTGGGATCAACGGTTTACAAACAGGATATTCAAATGATTTATACTTCATTTAAACTCTTGTGTTTCGAGAAAGATTTTTGGAACGGCCTCAGCTTCTTTTAAAATAAAAAGAATTTCTTTTCCAAAACTTAAACTTTGTTTTTAAAGGCTTAACTGTGGGACTGTAACTGTAGTCTTTTGGCTACTCTTTTAGATCAATAAACCCTCGGTAGTACGTTTTTACAAAAGTTTTGGTCTTGTTTGGTCTTCTAATTTTAAATCCCTTCTGTTTGGGCGATTTGGTGGTTGTTCGATGGCTTTTCGCGTGACCCGGAGTTTGGGGCGTGACACGCGACTAGGTTTAGGATTTTTAAAAAGTGGCGGTTGTGACAAAAAAAAAGTCGCGGCTTGTTATAAGGTTTTCAAAAAGGTAGCGACCGTAAGAGTAAAGACATGGCTTGCTCTAGGGTTTTAAAAATGGTAACGACCTTGAGGATATGGATGTCGCAACTAGAAGGTTTTTGGTGGTTTCTTGGGTTTTGAACCGAATTCTTGACTTTGCTTGCCCGAGAGTATCATTGAGCATAATTTTCATGTTCTCGTCATTGGAGAGCATTCGAGACGGGTGCCTAAGATTTGGTTTAGTCAAATTGGGGTGTCTACAGTTGCCCCTCTTTGTCTGAGTTTACAACAACTCGTGGCGCAAGTAAATATCAAAACTCTAGAGACAAATCAATTGAACAGGCTGCCAATCTTAGGCACAAACAAAACATACAGAGAGGCGTGGTCAAACTCGAATTTTCATCGAGCTTCTTACGTACCCCTATTGCGAGGGATCAGATTAGTCGTAGTTCATAGGGCAATACATATGATCCAAACAAGCTAATCATGATGCATGATGGATACCATATGATGCAAACAATTATAATGCAAATGAACACACATTTATGGTCGTAATATGGACCGGAGAATCACCATACATAAATTTTAGGTCCTGAATTGGACAGAGAAGGTAAAAGGGGCATTTTAAGGTTATGCGAGGATCGAATAGCCAATTTAAGGTCATGAGGAGGACCGATTGTTCTAGGGATAATTTTAGGTCATGCGAGGACTAAAAAAGATAAAGGGGCAACTTTTACGTTGTGCAAGGACTGAAAAGTCAGTTTAAGGTTATGAGGAGGATCGAAGGTTCAAAGGGGTATTTTAAGATCATGCGAGGACCGACGAGTCAGTTTATGGTCATAAGGAGGACCGAAGGTTCAAAGGAGAATTTTAAGGTCATGTAAGGACCAACGAGTTTGTTTTAGGTCATGAAGAGGACCGACGAATCAGTTTTAAGTTATGAGGAGGAACGATGAGTCAAATATCAGCTTTAGGTCGTAAAGGGACCGATTGGTCAGTTTATGGTCATAAGGAGGACTAGAGAAACAAATATTAGTTTTTGATCGTGAAAGGACTGACTAGTTAGTTTAAGGTCATGAGAAAGACTGGAGAACCAAATATCAATTTTAGGTCATGAAGAGATCGAGTAGTTAGTTTAAGGTCATGAGAAGAATGATCATTTTGATAGGCATAAAAGAGGAGTTTTGGCTAATTGGACCAAAACAAAGGTTGCATTATAGCCACCTCAATTTGACCCCGCCAATCTTAGGTTGATCCGAGTGAATCGAATGATGAAAGCAAGTAGAATGATGCTTCTGAAACAATCCCCAAGAAGTGATCCAAACTTAGTGATTTGAACCCAATGATCAAGGCCTTCAAACTAGTGAAATCACCTTGAACCACCAACTTAAACTGTGGGACCGCTAACTTTGATCATGGCGACCTACATAAAAACCTCTTGGAAACCTTAGCCAAAGTGGCGACCGCCACAATTGAACCATGGGGTCGCCAACTCCATTGTGGTGACCGCCATATGAACTTCATGAAAACTTCATTTTTGTGGCGGCCGCCCACCCCAAACCTGACGACCGCCAACTCCAAATAGACTAACGTGTCCCAAGACGTGTCAGCATCCTATTAGTTGATGAACTCTATAAATACCGTACCTCCAGTACAATTTTAGGACGACAATTTTGATATCAGAGCATTGACGAGTAAAAGGCGGAAGAATTCTAACACCGACACCCTGTATAAGTACTGAGAGGTTAACCACCAATACCGAAACTCTGCTTGACCTTGACTTACCTACACTTGACTTGGAGCATCATTTGAGGATTGAATCATTGATCACATCTCTCCGACTCGAGGATTCACTTGCGATCCAAGTATTTTACTTGGACCCCCGGTCTTTCTCTCTCAACTCTCTATCCTTTGGAGTGGTTGGGTTAATTTCAATTTCAAATCGCATATTTCATTCATTAGTCTAATTGATTTAGTTTACCATTTAATTTGTGAACTTGTAAGCATGTGATTAACGTGCATGATTTATTTAATGTCATTAATCTTAGTTGTTGTTCACATTGCACACTTGTACCTAATTTATTGATTTATGAAAGTAGTGCTAACATATTTGGCGATTGCGACTTATAATGTTGCTATTGTCATAACCAATACACTTACATTCATATGGTTGAAATTGTTAATATTACATTTATATTTTCTAATTAAATAGTTACTATGCCATTACATAATAGTTTTTATTTTAATACATTATCTTTTATTTAAATTCTTTCTAATTGTATTTCTTTTATGTTTCTTTTCTTTTATTTTTGTTCAACATCAAAATTCACAAAATTTCTTAATTTTAGTTTAGTTTTCCTTTTTGTAGCATTTCTTTTATTTTATCTGATTTTCATATAAAACCTAAAAAATTCATGATAATAGTTAGGTTCCTTTCTTTGTCTTTTGTTATAATTTTAATTCTTCAGTTTTAGTTTAGTAGCATTTTTTTTATATTCCTCAAAAACCTTTTAATTTTGGTTAATTTGGTTTATCTTTTCTCTTCAGTAAAAGTTTCTTTGTATTTTGTTTAAAATCATATTTAGTATGGGTATAGGTTATTTGGTAATATGCATATTTAGTATGATAATTGTAAAGTATGCTTTGTTTACTTCATTTGAAACCATGTTTAGAGTAACTTAGATTATTTTAGTTATTTGATGATATTATTAGCAAATTCATGTTCATTTTTAGTATGATTTGAATTTAGTGACCCTTTGGCATACCTTTATTCTTTTTATTTAAATCATGCTAATTTATGTTATTTTAGTGATATTGCATGCAGGTTTGCTCCATATATTCTTTAGTTAGAAATTACATACCGTAGGACTTAGAATTTTATTTTTTTATTTGCTTTATTTTGGCGTTCTATTTACATATGCTGTGTATTTTTCTTACTTGATTTTAGATGTTTTCTTTTTACCCCCATCTTCTATATTTGTATACATTTAAGAAACCTAATTAAGAACCAATGATGATTAACAGAGGTCAACCTCACCGTTGGGCAAACAGAGTGCCTAATACTTTCCTCGGTTCATCCCTTAGCTCCCTAACTCTTATTTTCTCTAGTTAACGTTTTAAATATCAACAGCTTATTTTTGTTTTTTTTTTATTTTTCTCAAAAATCAAGTGGTAACTCAATTTTTAACAAAAAGAGTTTTCAAAATTTAGTTTTCAAGATATTAAAATACTTTCTAAACATTTCTTGAAGTTTCTTATTTTTAAACTCAAAAAACTCTAAATCCCGACGCAGAGTATTTTTTAGCGACTCTATTGGGGATTGGTTTATAAAATCAAATAAGAGGACTAGATTTGAAAACATCATTGATTTTTAACAAGAATTTCTCATTTGCATTCTCGCACACATTTGCATTATTCTCAACTCCCTGCCTAGTCGACCCGATACCCCGATCAGTTTACTATCTCGGGGCTATGTTGGGAAGACAGGCAAGCCCTACTGGCTGCACGCTTTCACAGATGCGGTAAAAGAGTTATTGCGTACTGTTTGACCATGTCCTGTGCCACATCAGGCATGTGAGGTATATATTCGACTCTATTCAGAAAGTTCCTTAATTATTGACCAAAGCCGGCCTTTTCAACATATAATAGTTTAGAACCTTCCATTAGGTGCTGCTGAACTAATAGGATTATTTATTTTGTTAATTATATGTTTTGTTTGCGTTTGTTAGGATTGTTCTTTATGTGTGTTTGCTAGTTCCCTTTTTTCAGGTTTGCCCGAGTTTTCTGTTATCCTTTGTTGATTAAGATAATTTTTTCTTTGAGTTCTTACCCGGGTTTTGATCTTCACCTTGTTTATCTTTCGTGTCATCGATTTTCTTCTCGGGGTCATGCCCGTGTTTTCGTTCGAAGCTTTTAGGATAGCTTTTCTCTCTTTTTCGGGTTCTTCTCAGGCTGTTGGTTTTATACCCCTAGTTTTGATTAGGTTTGCTTTCTTTCAACCCCTGTTCAGGATCTTATCTTATAGACCTGTTTGAGATAGATTTGTTTTACTTATCGGAGTGTTACCCATTTTTCCTTTAGAATCTTAAGGTAAACCGGTCTCTTTGGCTTTAGCTGTTTTTCTTGCCAGAGTGCTGCTTATTTTTTCCTTCAGATTCTCGGGATAAACCTTCCTTTTGGAATTTTGTTGGTCCCTTAGTTTTCGTCTTGATTCTCGGGTGTTGGGTTGTTATGTTGCCAGCATGGGCCCAACAGGGGCATGTTTCAATTTAAGTGGTTATATCCGCTCGTAACCAGCTGTCTTTGGCATTTGGAGTGTCAGCTATTTATTATCGAGATCCTTTCTGAGAAGTGTCTGATACTGGTAATTTTGCTTTTAGGATCTAGGTTTTGCTTTAAATTTAGATCATTGAGTCGGAAGGATCACAGTCAATACGAGTGTGGGCTAGATCAATAAATGGAAGGCTTTATCAGGTATCTGAGCAGACTTCAGAATCAATTGAGATGGCAAAAAATGAGATGAACTTTAGCAGACTTCAGAATCAGTTGAGATGGCAAAAAATGAGGTGAACTTGACAACTCTGATGAGGGCAGTCACTGAGATACAGAGGGCAGTTGAACAGTAGACGTAAGCTCAGAATCAGTGTCAAGCTCAAATTCGGGCAATCCAATGTCACTTGTCGGGGGTAAACGAGCCATAAGACGATACAAACGAGAATAGAGAGGACTTTTGGGCAGATAACCAATGACAAGAGGTGCCACCAGTTGTACCACCACGGGTTCCACGTTAGATCGCAATAGAGGAAGAAAACACGGCTCAATCTAGGGAGTCTGCACTGGCGAAAAAGATTAACCGAATGGAAAAATTCCTTAGGAAGGCAAAAGGGGTTGAAGAATATATGTTTGATGTGGAGGGATTATGTTTGTTCCCGGATGCTAAGCTGCCAAGAAAATTCAAGATGCTGGAGATTGAGAAGTTTGACGACACTAAAAATCTGCGAATTCATCTAAGGATATATGTTGTTACTCTCTCCCCCATGGGAATTGACGATCAGTTGGAAGTCCAACTATTCGACCGATCACTTTTTGGGGCAACATAGAGATGGTTTCTCTCCCTGGATGTTGCAAAGACGAAGACATGGGAAGACATTACCACAACCTTCGTTAGTCAGTACAGCTATAATGTCCAGGTAGACGTTACTACCCGAGAACTCAAAATCACTTGGTAGGAGAGTTGAGAATCATTTGTGGATTTCCTAACTAGGTGGAAGGAAAAAGCAGCTAAAATGATAAATTGGCCAACTAAGAAAGTACAAGTGAGGATTGTAGTCAAGAACCTCCAGTCTCCATTGAAGTGTTATCTGATAACACAGATGCTGTCTACTTTTGAGTAGTTGTTTGATGCTAGTGTTCAGATGGAAGATGAAATCCAGTCCGGGGACATTGAGAAATTTGAGCCCAGTCAGAAGCCAAGAAGGTCCTTCCCTTCAAATAACCAGAACCAATCCACCCCTGCCACCAACTTCATCTCCCGTTTCATTGAAGTAAATTTGTTGAATCCCCATGCCGGACAAGTAAATTCCTCATCCTCTACTCAATAATCAAGTAACAACCAGCAGTCTCAACAAAAGCCGAGGAGAGTTTTTACTCCCCTCAATATACCATTGTCCACAGCCCTTAATCGACTTGTCGAGAAGGGACAAATAAAACTTTTGAACCCCATACTTGTACCCGATCCCCTGCCACCTAAATACAATACTTCCTAATACTGTGCCTTTCACCAAGGTCATAGGTACTTGATTGATAAATGCATGCGGCTGTTTTATGAGATCTAGGATCTTATCGACAACAAGGTCATTTCTCCACCCACAGTTGCTTAAAACCCCAATGTTACTACCAATCCATTGCCAAACCATGCTAAGAAAGGAGGGGTAAATCTTATCCAGCTAAGGCAATTGGATGATCCTAGCCACTATATATGTTCAACACATCTCCCGCACCCACGTATTCTAGGAAGATCAGTCTTATTCCCTAATCATGGCCAGGAATGGTTGGGATATGATATAGGAATGGAACGATGCAGCCTAGGAAGGCCATGGGATGATAATCTAGGTAAAGGATCAAGCAGAACATAATGATGATGATGATTGGCCTTTGGACTATCCGGTGAGGCCACGTGATTTTGGACATGTTCTAGATGGAATCACTCTTTCCCAGCTCTTTAGAGAAGAGGTTTTTGTTGATGAGATGCAATCATATTGGCCGGTTCGAACTATACTAAAGTCAGAAGGGGAAGAATGGACCAATTTTTGAGCCGTTCGGGAATAGCAGGTAGGTTACATCAAAGAAGATATCTAAGAAGATGTTGACAATACGTGGATAATCGAAGATGAAGAAGAAAGGAGAGGAAGAATGGAGAGCAGTATCTTGAATGATCTATCGGCATTCGAAAGCCCTCTATGTGTTAATGAGGTAAGGAAAACTAAGAGTGCAATGCCAGGACTATGGGATCCTAAAGAAGGGGTCAAACACTTGACTAGTAGCAGGCAGCACTTCAGGCTTGCTTAGCTCGAAAAAGGACATACTAGTGGAAAGGAAAAAGAGAAGGAACAAGAAGAAGACGAAGATGCTGTACTAAAATAGTTGAAGAAAACTCAAGCCAACACTAGTATCTGGGGCTTACTGATGGCTTCACATCGACATCGGCAAGCTATGCTAAAAGTCTTAAACAAGGCTAAATGTTTCAATAGATGCAACTCCAGAACAACTTAATGGGCTTATTCTGCCGGCTGCAGAGCCGAAGGTTATTTTCTTTTTCAATAAGGATTTTCTATTAGAAGGGAGGAGCCATAACAAACCATTGCACATCACTGTTAAATGCTTGGAGAAGTGGCTCCTAGTGACTCTCATCAACAACGAGTCTGTATTGAATGTCTGCCCACTTAGAACGGCTATCCACTTAGGATTGAAGCCGGATCATTTCACACCCTGTAACCAAGGAGTTCGTGCCTATGATAATACAAGACGGATGTGCTGGATGTGCTAGTATCTTTTAATTTGTTATTAGGAAGACCATGGCTTTATGACCCAAATATCCAAGCAGTACCTTTTACCCTTCACTAGAAGCTAAAGATGATCAAAAATGGGGCAGTGCTGACAATCTATGGGGAAGATAGTATTCAAGTCCCAAGAGAAGATGGCTCAACTCTCCTGGATGTTCAACACGGAGAAGGAGACATGTTTTCGAGCAAATTTAGTTATGACGAGACTCCAGCTGTGCAGATGTTGTTGAAAGAGGAGAAGAACTACATCAATCTACGAGCAGTCACAATGATGCGGCACATATCCTATTTCCCAGCCATGGGGGTAGGGAATAAGCAACCAGAAATTCTGAAACCCATTCAGGTATCGCTAGCTTCGTAACACTTCGGTCTTGGGTATAAGCCGACGAAGGAAGATTTTGAAGGGCCAAAAGGGGAACGGAAGGGGCAGAAGTCCAAATATTTAGGAACGTTAAATGGATACTTCATCAAAGAAGGAAAAAATTTTCCTTATTGTGACTTTCAAGAGCCATGGATTGATGAAGAGACTAATCAGAAGCTACCGGGACTAGAAATTTTCTTTAACCATCAACTTTCTAACATAGAGGAAGAGGATGCTTTGAGAGGAAAGGAAGAAGAGAAGAAGAAAAGGGAAAAAGACTTGACTGAAAAATTGGAAGGCATGGGAGCTTTATTTATTGACCAAATGAGCATAATTGATCAAGACTACCTGATGTTGGGTTACAGAGTACCAGCTAATTGTACCATCCTTATCGTGGATGCTGCAGCAAAAATTGTCAACAACTGGTCTCTAGATTTTCGTATTTTGCATAGGTCTCGAGCTTAAGTCTGAGTCTTGTAAATTTTAATTTGATTTTGATGAGTTGGAAGTTGAGTCTGAGAGCACATCTGTCTGTATGTCCTCTCCTGTTACTTTTTATCTTGTAATTTCGTTTCTCAATATCAATGAAATGAGCAAGATTTCTGATTACTCTACTTTATTTGATTTATTTCATATGCTTTCTGGCGATTTTAAATTCGATGAAGATGTCCCCGAAGAAATAAAATTTTTAATAAAAAGAGAAGAAGAAATGTTCGCTCAACCTATAACTGAAGAAACTTAGTCAATTAGTCTGAGTAATGAAACTAATCCACAAATTGTGCAAATTGAATATTCGTTATCTTTAGTTGAACGAGAGCAATGAATAACCTTATTAAAAGAATTGAACGACGTCTTTGCATGGTCTTACGAGGATATGCCTAGTATTGATCTCGATACTGTCTAACACCATATCCCTTTGTATCCCAATGCTAAACCGATCAAACAGAAGTTGAGACTGATACGACCAAAATGGGATTTGAATATCAAAGAAGAAGTAACCAAGTAGATTAACGCTAGATTCCTTATGGTAACTGAGTATCCGAAATGAGTGGCCAACATTGTTCCAGTTCTAAAGAAAGACAGACGCATCCGAGCCTGTGTAGATTTTTGAGATCTCAACAAAACTAGCCCGAATGATGATTTTTCGTTACCACATATTGACGTATTGGTAAACAGCACAACAGGGCATGCTCTATTATCATTCATGCACAGTTTCTCTAGGTACAATCAAATCTTAATGGACTTTTAGGACAGAGAAAAAAAAACATTCACTACACCCTGGTGCACTTATTGTTATCGTGTGATGCCATTTGGTTTGAAGAATACAGGGAAAACCTATCAAATGACTGCCACTACTTTGCTACATGACATGATACACAAGGAAGTCAAGGTATATGTGGATGATATGATAATGAAGTCCAAAGATTTGGATGGCCACATCATAGCATTGTAGAAGTTCTTTAAAAGAATAAAAAAATACAAGATGCGGCTCAACCCACAGAAGTGTGCCTTCGGAGTCACTGTTGGAAAGATGCTCGAATTTATGATTACTCAACAAGGCATTGAAGTCGACCCTTATAAGATTAAGGCAATCATGAAAAAGCTTCCTCCAAAGACCGAACGAGAAGTCACGGGCTCTTTGGGTAAGATACAGTTCATCAGCCAGTTCGTAGCAAAGCTGACAACCACATGTGAGCCGTTGTTTCGCCTGCTGAAGAAAGAGATCAAGTTTGAATGGGATCAGAAATGCCAAGACGCCTTCAAGGCCGTGCATCAGTATTTGTAAAACCCACGTGTTCTAACTCCTTCATAGCCCAATAGGCTACTGATTCTCTATTTATTAGTGATTGACTCAGCTATGGGATGTATGCTAGCACAGGAAGGAGAAATTGAAATCAAGAAGGCAGTCTACTACTTGAGCAAGAAGATGATTGGGTTCGAGATACGATATACGCCACTGACAAAAACATGTTGGGCTCTGGTTTGGGCTTTTCAAAAACTAAGGCATTACATGTTGTCTTTCACAGTGAATGTAATTTCCTGAATGAACTCGTTAAAATACTTGTTTAAGAAGCCAGCATTAATAGGAAGGCTGGCCTGTTGGTTGTTGTAACTGTCAAAGTTTGACTTTAGGAATGTCACTCGAAAGTCAATTAAAAGAAGAACAGTAGCAGAATTTCTAGCAGATCAACCAATTGAGGGAGATGAAGATTTAGATTTCCAGTTTCCTAATGAGAAACTAATGGGAGTCAAGAATGACAAGTGGACTCTGTATTTTGATGGTGCTTCTAATCAGTATGGCTATAGAATAGGAGTTCTTCTTGTCACGCCTAACGAATCACATGTTCCTCTATCTCTGAAGCTCAGATTTGAAGTTACTAGCAATCAAGTTGAGTATGAAGTATGCTTAGCTGGTTAGAGGCAGCCTTAACATTAGGGGCAAAGAAACTGGAATTCATCGGGGACTCAGCATTGGTGGTCTCACAGGCAAGAGGAGAATGAAAGGTTAAGGATGTAACATTAATTTTCTACCATCAAGAGCTGAAAAGGCTAATACCATGCTTTGGTTTTCATTAGTTTTCACTCATGTTTCGAGATTGCTGATCAAGTTTATCGATACACTAGCTACTCTGGCACCAATGATTGATATATCAACCGGGGTCAGGATGAGGCCATTAATAATTGAACAGAAGAGAAAGTCGGCATACGAGATGACAACCGCAATAGAGGAAAGCACTGATGAACTCCCTTAGTACTTTGGCATTCAGAATTTCGTGAAAAAAAGAGAATATTTCAAGTTTGCTAGCAAAAAGGACAAAAGGGCAATAAGGAGATTATCTGTACAATTTGTCATTTGCGGGGAAAAACTATATAAACAAGGGCATTCTGGAGTCAACAGGCTGTGTGTCAACAGTAAAGAAGGACGAGAGCTAATGAAAGAGATACATGCGGGAATCTGTGGGCCTCACATGAGTGGAAACATGTTTAGCCAAAAAAATCCTACAACAAAGGGTATTTTTTAGATGACAATGGAGACAGATTGTATACAGTTTGTGAGAAGGTGCCATAAGTGAAAGATCCATGCAAATCTTATGCACGTTCCCCCATCGCAGTTGTATAGCCTGACGTCTCTATGGCCGTTTTTAGTATGGGGCATTGATGTGATTGGCAGGATAACACCAATTGCGTCAAACGAGCACGAGTTCATTTTGGTAACCATCGATTATTTTACCAAGTGGGTGGAAGCAGCCTCCTACTCGGTATTGAAAGCCTCTCACATCGCCAAGTTCATCAAACAGATTATCATTTGTCGATACAGGGTTCCTCATGAGATCATCTCAGATAACGGCTCACACTTCCAAGGTGAGGTCTTGGGCCTTTTTGAAGAATATCGAATAGTGGCCCATAAATCGTCACCATATTGGCCACAGACCAACTGGGCAGTCGAGGCAGCAAACAAGAATGTCAAGAAGATTCTACAAAAAATGATCAACTCACATAAAGATTGGCATGAACATTTTCCGTTTGCACTCAGGGGTACAGAACGTCGATTACAGCTTTAACAAGAACCACGCCATATTCTTTAGTGTATGAGCTAGAAGCTGTGCTGCCTATTGAGGTGGAAATTCATTCGCTAAGGTAGTGACTGGGACCAATATTCCAGAGGCAGAATGGCATAGAAATTGGATGGAAGAGCTATTTTTGATTAATGAAAGAAGGCTTTAGGCTCTATTTCATATACAAGGATACCAAAGAAGGATAGTCAGAGCATTCAACAAGAAAGTCAAGGCCCGGGATCTTAGAGAATGTGACTTGATTCTTAAAGAAATCAGAGCACCCATCTTCGACCCAAGGGACAAGTTCAAGCCAAACTAGTTTGGGCCGTTTCTGATCAAAACCATTATGACCAGTGGTGCAGTAATCATCATGGATTTGGATGGCAATATGTTCTCCACTCTGATCAACCTTCACCAGCTCAAAAAGTACTACCCTTGAGAGAAAAATAAAGATAAAATAAAAATTCGCTGAGTTGAAAATCAAATAGACGACTCAGGCAAAAGTTAAAGCAGTCTGCAAGGCCAAAACCTGAAAGGGCGACCTTGGCAAAAATTAGGTCACCACAAAAGGAGAGTATTAATACCCGAAAGTAAACCAAACACGAACTACGTTAAAACCTGATTCTAATTTCTTAGGATATGTTGGCAGCTTCTTTTAAAAATTTCAGCCACATTCTTTGTTTTAAACATTTTTGAATCCAAGTAAAATCAATATAAATTTATCTTTAAGTTTTGATAATAAAATTATTTAATTACAAAAATTAAAAAAAAAACTTGGAATAACTTGGAACCTTTTCAACATAAAGTGGATTATTTTATTTCAATGTGGGTTATAAAGTTTTGAAAATAAAAGGCGGGCACAGAAGTCCCAAACTCTAAATAAAATAAGAAAAACTATGAAATCTCGAAAACAAAGCGAGTCCCTCAAATCTTCCTTCTTTTCGTTTCATGTTTTCCTTCTTCTTTGTCTTCTCTCTTTCTGTCTTGGATCAGCCATGCCTTGTACTCATCATGAAGTTTCAGGCATTGTAACTCCTGCATCTCCATCAGGGAACGAGATGGCCAAGCCTCTTGATATTTCACCAAAAATTGGGCCCGCAGTGAAGACAAATATAAACGGCCTCGAATACCATGGAAGATAATTTGGCTCTAACTAAACTGACGCATGACCCGTTATGGATAATAGAAAGTGAATAGCCATAAGCCAATCAATAAGACACCATGATGATCCATAGTAGTCAAGGTCATAGTAGGGATCCGGCACCAGGAACACTGCCAAGTAATGTCTGGGCCTGATAGAGAAGAGAGATACTGCTGCCAAGCTACCTCAGTAGTACACATCTGATAATAAGGGTGGTAGAAGAGAGCCGTAGCATTGTACTTGTCTGTAGGTGATTTTTGCATAAGGTTCACCTTCTCCATCAACCAGATCTGCAACAGAGATTAAGAAGGTAAAGACAAAGAGATATAAGTAAGAGGAAAGTTGTGCAAGGAAATAAAGCAAAGAAAAAAATTTGGGTACAGTTTGGCATGAACGCACCCGTCATGGTTGAGGTGGGATGAAACGGATCCCCTTGAGGGTGCAGCAAAAGGCCCCTGACAAAGGCCTGGGTAGTGGATGAATTGATCGTTGAAGACTCGTGGAAGAACCGACGAGGTTTACGAGATGGACGGAGGATATGATGATGAGCCTTCGAAACCCGAACTTAAACTGGATGAAGAGGTAGAAGGGGATCGATCGGGGAGCAGAGAGGGCGACCTCGAAAGACATCAAAATATATAACAAAATATGAGCGTGCAAGAATTTTGGGTACAGTTTGGCATGAACGCACTACTACAAAACAGTTGAAACATCACGCTTTAAAAGTGTTATTATAAGGTTACAATCACGTTTTTCCAAGTGTAGTGTATGTGGATATAATATAAAGTCGATACTTTCCATCACGTTTTTTACGGGTGATTAAAAACATAAAAAAATGTGATTAAAAATAGAATTAGTGTGATTGTTAAAATTTTAAAATCTCAGTTTTGCATTATCAATTACACTTTTTGTACGTGATAACAACTGAAAAGTGTGATTAAAAATAAAAAAAAGCGTGATTAAAAATAACAAAAATGTGATTAAAAATGAAATTAGTGTGATTGTTAAAATCGATTTTGCATTATCAACCATATGTTTTGTGCGTGATAACAACTGAAAAGTATAAATAAAAATAATTATTGCACACCAGCGCATACCTAATGTTATTTCGAGTCTTTTTTCACCTATGATAGCTCTGTCAACTAATACAATTTCTGACTCACCAATTCTAGCTAGCCTTAAATCTAAGTTTTTACATATTTAATTTTATTATATCTACAAAGCATAAAAATGCATTTCTAACATAATGAACTCCAAATTTCAAACACAAGACAACAAAACAAATTACCATGACTATATCTAAAGAATTCATTAAATTTCACCAAATAATCTTTTGATCAATTGTACCAAATTTTTAAAAAATACTTAATAATTTAAAATTTGTTACAATACAAATTGGGAGAATTCTTGCTAAAGAAAATAGCAACATTTCAACAAATCCATCACTTGAACCAGTATTGAGAAGAACAATACTACCCACATTCTAGAATCTGCAGATCAATCCAATTCACAAGATAGAATTAGCGAGGAACAAAAAATAATAATAAGCAAGTTACTCAAAATGAATAACTCCCAAATTTATATATAAAAATAATAACTCCTAGATTTATAAAATAATTTAAATATAAAACTTATAAATTTCAGCAAAATTTTCACTATTTTTCAGACTATTTCAAATTTTTAAAAATCTGTTAAATTCAAATAACAATCTATACTCAGGCACAGCCTGAATATCAACTCATAATCACAATACAAACTAATTAATGACTACTATTTCCACAGCAATACATTTTTTTCTTTCAACTCCTTTCAATACTCAACAAAATTACTATTATTTCAAAAAATTTATCCTTCCTCTTAAAAAAACTGCCAAAGGATTATTGATTCTATCCAAAAAAAGAAAAAAGCTAGTCATTTATTCCAAAGCTAATTCCTCTAGAGTGAGTCATATATATTCTAAGACAAAATTAATCTACTCAACACACGCACTTCATCTAACTAATAATCCATGTAAATTTTTTTCTATTAAACTGCAAGAGATACAATTAATAAAGAGTTAAAGAGAAAAATCGTATAATGAAAAAATTACAACACCAATAGTATAAAACTAAACTGACATTTCGTTTTATTAAGATGTTTAGATCTTTAATCAAATTCTTCATATACCGCATTACATAAAACCCGCATTCGATGTTTGTGGGTTGTTGAGGACATTGCATATAAGCAATTTAACTTATATTAATAATTATGCACAAGTATAATCGATATAATAAAAACTTAACTATTCTAATATTTATACCTGAATTACTTCTCAAACTGAACTTATCATTCTGTTATTCTTGGTAGCTTTATAAATTTTTAAAAGGCTTCATAAAAGAAATATTTGAAATCATCATCATAATAATGAACAAAGTATAACTACAATACACATAATTTATAAACATAATTTATAAACTTACGTATTAATTTGAACTTGAAGACTTATGTTGATTTCACTGTGAAGTGAGTCAATATAGTAAATAGTTGGAAAAGACAAATCAATGACCAATAATACCCAATGGTACCTAAAATGAAAAAATTCAAAAGTATTAACTTAATTAAATCATTAAATGCGTTTAAAAGGCATGGAACAATTAGTATAGCATAACGTTACCCAAGCACATAACATTGATGACATGATGTTATGTCATCAATATTTTGTTAGTTTTTTTATCACTTGTATATAAAAAAAAAAAAGAATAAATAATCAGTTAGTTATTTAGCATGCTCGGGTTGGGCGATCAAAATTAAATCCTGCAATGAAGACAGAATACAGCCAAGGCATGAAAAACTGTCCAAACTTTGTCTTCTAGCAACACCACAACTAAACAGCCAAACAAACAAAAAATACAACAATTTCTATTTCACCATAGGGCTAGCTGATTTAGTAAAGAACTCACCTTAAGGCATCTCACAATAGCAACGATTTGTAAAAGAAACTAATCCAGGAATATAAAGCATGGTAGCAAGAAGTAGCCATTAAACTTGACTGTCACAAACTATAATATAAAGCATATCAGGAATATGTACCCCATCCAAAGAAGAATTCTTGGAGCTCTTAAGACATCACATTCGTGACAATTAATTAACGATGCAGCATATAATAGGCCACAGCTTGTTCTTTCCATGCAATACTCAAACAGACATTTTGACAGAGGCACACAAATTAAATGTATAAAGAAGACTGGAAAGTTGCATTTTAGACTTATATAATTTCTCATTCCAGATCTTG
This sequence comes from Heliamphora exappendiculata, assembly GCA_034768845.1. Taxonomy (NCBI): domain Eukaryota; kingdom Viridiplantae; phylum Streptophyta; class Magnoliopsida; order Ericales; family Sarraceniaceae; genus Heliamphora; species Heliamphora exappendiculata. Next base: position 37,495 of record JAOTRH010004403.1, read on the forward strand.
TGATCCAAATCACCGAAAGGTTAGATGGATAGTGTATCAAAGTGCAAGTGAGACAAAAAGCAGTGAGAAAGGAAAGATACAGATTTTAGAAGGGAGAAATTTCGAGAGAGGTTTTATTTGATTGAAATTCAGAGATTTTCTTGACAGTTACAATTCTTGTGGACCAATCCCTAGGATAGCTTAAGGAACAAGAAGTAATATTAGCTACAAAGCTACATAGGATTCCATAGAATATACCACATTTAGCATAAAAACCATTAAGGAGAGCACTATTTGCTCCAGGAGGCCACATTTAGCCTACATAGCCACATATTCTTCTTCTTTTGTAGCACATTTTAACAAATTGTTCCTTATTTTGAATAAGTAAATTTAGTTTTCTAAAGAAAATTAAGATGAGAAAAAATCCATCATGCATGAAAGGTGTCTCAATTGAAAATTGCTATGCCATGATCAACTGTGGAGATTTGAAACTTTTAATGTCAATTCACCAAACAACTCAACTTGGGTACCCAAGGAAGAGAAAGACACTTATAGATGCTGTTTACAAGGTATCTCTGCAGTCCCAAAAATGGGCACTCACAATCAAATTTTGTAAGTGGATTTTGAAAATAGATGCAATGCATCACGTCTCAAAGAAAGACACTAAACTGCTTTTTCTTATGGATATGGTTTCAAATATAAGCTACGAGCACGGCCCATTTTCGTATCCTTCATTATCACAGTTTCCATTACCTCACCAAAATTTTGGAAATACTCTCTCAAATGGCCTTCATTCGTGTCCCAAGAAATTTCACCAATGAATAGCTTTCCAGGCTCCATTTCCATTCTGCAGCCAGTAACACCATCAATTAATTCTCCATTGATTGAATTCAAAAACAAATTAGTATGGACAAATCGAACTTCTCAGAGATGGATCAATCTATCATCAACACAAAACCAAGTGTCCAACAAGTAAACAGAAATAAACCAGATCTAAAGAGTAACAAGAAATTGCATTAGAGCAGATACAAATGTGATACAAACCACTACTTACATTGCTATACAAAATAAAAAATAAAATCCAATCTTTCATCGATAGAATGCATCCAACATGAAATATCATAATGTAGATTAAACATGAAGAGCTATAACTTACTAAAGAAATAGAATCTAGTAGAAAATTGGAGCCTCCTATGTGAGACCCTAACCTGTTTTCGTTTTTGACATTTTTCGATGCGTGTTTAGTGTTTTTGTTACAGCATATTTATATGCATTTTTATGCATGTTTGGGTTTAGATATACATACGGAGTTGGTTTCCAGAATTGTTAGGCGCTGTGATGCGGATTTCAAAAACAAATATATATATCTTCGTGACCTATAAATATCTCGCGTTAGATATTTTCAAAAAATATTTTCAAAACTTCTCAGCTAAGTTTCTTTTTTTTCTCTCTGTCTTATCTCTAACTTCTCGGGGGCCGTGGGCTCGATTTTCAACGATCCAACAGCGGATTCTTGTCATTAGCACGGTGGGCTACGCATTCATCCGAACAGAATTTCATTCCGATGAAGTTCGATTTTGCACGTAGATTGAGGCGTCGAGTTTTTGACTCAACGAGGTAGAATTCTAGACTCTCATACTTTATAAGGGTGCTACGTGTAATCGTATTTATTTTTACTAGTTAAGAATGCATAAAAAATTGATTTATGTTTCAAGAAAATCGGGTTTTGGTTTAAAAAGGCATTTTATGTGTTTTCGGTTGGGTGAACCGGGTTTTGAAGTTTTTCGTTCGGTGCTTCTTGATGTTTTGGGCTCGTGTATATCCGTGGGTGTTTGAAATATGCAAATTGGTAGGTTTATATGTGTTTTGAAGCATCATAGTGAGTGTTTGAAAGTTTTAGGGCTTGGAACTCGAATCAAGGATGATTTGGAGCATCAGTGCACGCTGAAGGGCGGTCAAGCGCCAAGCGGGCGCTGAGCGAGCGCTGCTCACTGGTAGAGAGGCACTCAAGCGCTTAGCGAGCGCTGTGGCCGTAGGGCCATTTTTTGGGCCTTTTTCTTTTGATCATATCTCCCACATTCTGACTCGGAATTGGGTCATTTTTGTACTCAAATCGAAACCCTAGAAGTCTTCTTTCCAATGACACCTCTTTTTCACCCGTTTTTTATCGAATGTTTGGGTAGGTCAAAATTTCTTAACCATTTTTCACCCGTTTTTGACTGAATGTTTGGAAAAAAGTTATTTTTCATCCTTCTTGGCCCTTTTTTATCAAGTTTCTTTTTTCTTGGGGTATTTTGTTGTTTTAGGTGGTTTTGGGTTTGTGTTGGGCGCGTGTGGGCGTCGTGGGTTTGTGTTAGGTGCGTGTGGGCGTCGTGGTTTTGTGTTAGGCGCATGTGGGCGTCGTGGGTTTGCGTTGGACGTGTGCGGGTCTGTGTTGGCCGTGTGTTTGTCTGGGTTGTGATGTGTTTGTGACTGGCTCTCTTCTAGTGGTTCTTAGTCAATGGAATTATGGAGTTCTATTGACTGAAATCATGAAGAGGGGTGTTAGTCGTTTTTCGATTCGATTGGTTGTGGCGGGGCCGTGGTGGTTTGTTGTTTGTTGTCATCCTCGGGGATGATGTGGGTTGTTTTAGCGTGACGTTGGGGCACGGTTGTGTTTGTGGTGGTTAGTGCATCGTTGCGTGTGATGGTTTGGTTTGTTTCTTCATTTGGATTTTCACCTAGCGATGACCGCTCGAGCGGTGGTTGAGTGTTCAAGCGGTGGTGCGGCAGAGATGTATGTCGGTAGGGGACCGCTCGAGCGATGTTGGCCTTCGAGTTAGGCTTGGTTTTGTGGGTTGCTAGTTGTCCATGTGAGTGGATGTCGGGTTATGTGACGAGTGACGTCATGATGTGAAGTTTCTACATGGCTTGTGCATTTATAATTCTAGTTTTATTTATGCATGATGTAAGACGAAAATGTGGTCTTACGTGATTTTTGAAATGTAAGATGGAAATGTGGTCTTACGTGGTTTTTGAAATGTAAGACAAAAATGCAGTCTTACGTGATTTTTAAACATAAGACGAAAATGTGGTCTTATGTGATATTGGTATGGATGTTAGCTCTGGCTGACAATGGATGAAAATGGGGTCCGGTGAATGTTAGCTCTGGCTGACGTTGGATGAAAACGGGGTTCGGTGAATGTTAGCCCTGGCTAACGGTGGACGGAAACGTGGTCCTGACGATGCACTTGTGTGCGAGTATCTGAAGGACGGAAACAAGGTCCTGAAGAGGCATGTTTTGCCTGTGTTACATGTGGTGCGTTGGGCGAAATACATGGATTGCATGAAATGCATATCGGGACGAATAAACCAATTTTAAATTGTTGTTACGACCTGTGTGAGTCGTGGCACAAAAACTGTTTTCAAGGCTCTTGTGAGTCAAAATGATTCTTATCCTCGCTTTCCCGTTACTTGTGAAAATTGTTCTAATGGCTTGAAAGAGAGTCAAAAGTTGCACCTCGTTTTCCTAACATGTTTAGTTTATATTGCATACTTGTCTAGTTTCTATTGAGCTTTTGCTCACGTTTTGGGATTTGAAATATTTTTCAGGTACCGATCACGCAAGTTGATCCGGAGGTGCCAGAGGGGCAGAAGATTTGTAGTATTCCTTTTTGCTTGTTTTTAAACATGTATACTGTAACATATTTTTTCGGTGTTGGAACCGTGTAATGTAAGCCTTTTGGTGATTATATACAATACTTGTATGGTTTATATTGAGAGTGTATTTTCGAGTTGGGTGTTATTTTGGTTGCTTGTGGGTGTTTCACGTAACCCAGAGTTTGGGGCGTGACATCCTAGGACTAACGAGTAACTGGGTATTCTTAGAATCAATTCGAAAGCCTCGATCCTTGGAAGATGGATAATCGATCAGAAAATGATCCTGGATTGCTGGGAAAACGAAGAAAGAAATTGAATTGACTTGAAAATATGAAGCCAAAAAAAATAAGAAAAAAAAAAAGAAAGGAAAGGGGAAAGAATACTACCGAGTACTAGCAAATTATTTATGCAAACCCACAAAGAATTTGATTTGATATCTACGGAAAAGAGAAATACTAGTATTATTACCACCTGTTATAGCACTAAGTCACTAAGGCACACTGGGAATTACTTCACCTGTGAGATACTGCAATGTACGAGATCATAGATGTATGAAATGAGTTTAAGAAATTGAGTTTTGCAATGCAACTTTGAATTCAAAGTTGCAGTATTTTCTGCAGTTTTAAATTATTTAAATATAAAATATAGTTCCAGTGGGTTATTATAATAGTAAACAAGCTCAAAAGATTTTAATTGTTAATATCAAATATAAAGAAGAACAAAATTGTCCAATTTGAACAAAAAGCAAAAATAACTAGCTTTTTACTCAAATAACCAACTTAAAAAAAACTAGCTTAAAAGCTAAGTTACCAAACAATTTACTTTAAATAAAATTTAACTTTTGGCTAAAAACACAAAAAAAAATAAAAAAAAAGCTAACTTTTAAGCTAATTACTAATCAAGCCTTGGCCTAATAAAAACCAAAACATTATATCGGAATGCACAAAAGGGAATGATCCAACAATATTTTTGTGGGAAGTCCTGCTATATAATCTCACAAAATGGCCAAAAATACAACATGCTCATCTGATTTCAGTTAACCCTAGCATATCAACTCAACTTCTTGTATTCAGTAATGTCATTTTTAAACACACAATTTACAAGAAGAAAGGTAATGATTCACTATATTTTTTGTTCTTTCCTACACTTCTTTGTTCTGTGTTTTTTTATGCTCGTGTAAAAAACATCTTCTTGATCAAAGCAATCCACATCTCTAAAGACTTAGCCTCACAAGAACAAAAACATTATGCTGAATGCACACAAGGGAATAATCTCAACAATATTTTTTTTGGGAACTGATGCCATATAATCTCACCAAATGGCCAACAATACAACTTTGCTCATCTGATTTCAGTCAACCCTAGCTTACCCACTCAACTTTCTTCGATCCTTGGAAGATGGATAATCGATCAGAAAACAATCCAGGATTGCTGGGAAAACGAAGAAACAAATTGAATTGACTTGAAAATATGAAGCCAAAAAAAAAAAAGAAAGGAAAGATCGAGAACCCTGAATTATCTGGCATATAGATTAGCATAATTTACCAATTGAACAAGACCCAGATGAGAGAAGGAATGAAACTAAGATCTGTGAGAAGGCATAACAAGAGTAGAGGGCGAAAGGCCCTCCCTTTTGCTCTCCTCTCCTTTTATTCTGCCAATTTATAGTTTATTCAATAGGCAAAGATATAAATGAGTTTCTTCAAGTGGAGAGAGAGAGAGAGAGAGAGAGAGAGCTTTTTGGCTATCCTCTCGACTCTCCTGTAAGAAATACAGAAGCAGGCACTAAAATTCAATTTGCCATTCTGTTATGCGCAATCAATCTGCAGGCTTGTCTAACTAAAACCTCAGAGATCTCATTACAATGGTTACAAAATGCCTAAAAATTCAAATTCAACGCGCAGAATTCAACATAAAAAAACAAAAATTACAAACGAACCTCGGAGGCAAGGGGATCCTGAGATGAGAGCTCTTCGCGGACGAGATCGCCGGTGCAGATGTGAGCGACGCCGAGGAGGTTAGAAAGACGACTAGCGTATGTACCTTTGCCAACGCCGGGGAAGCCGAGGAACAACCATTGGACATTCCTGTTCTTAGGGTTTTGATGGAGGGGTAGGGGCTCGCAGTTCAAAGACGATGGTGGAAGAGGGACGACCGACATGACAGTGGAAAAGGGACGATCGACGCGACAGTGGAAGAGGAAGATGAAGGATGCATGCGACAAAGAAAGAGGAAGACGAACGGTGGAAGAGAACGGCGCCGTGGGTAGTTTCGGGGGACGGCATTGCTGGGTGTTCAGGTTTTGGGGGACTTGGGGATTACTGGGATTTCGTGGGACGGGATGAACGGGAGGTATTGGGTTTAAAGATTAAAAGATAGAACAATTTTAATCACGTTTATAAAAAATAGTGATTAAAAAAATATTAAATATTTCATTTTATTAGTAAGTGTGATAATATATATATATATATATATAATCATATTTTATGTATTGAAGTGTGATTAAATAATTACATTAAAATTTTTATTCACATTTAATCATTTTTGTAGTAGTGAACGGTGCTTCGTGGTTGAGTTGGGATGAAACAGATCCCCTTGAGGGTGCAGCAGAAGGCCTGCGACAAAGGACGGGGTAGTGGATGAATTGATTGTTGAAGACTCGTGGAAGATGCAAGTTCTAAACACCCCAATTTGACCCCGCTTAATCTTAGGTAAATCTGATGATGAAAACGATTGGAATGGTGCCTCAATACGATTCTCGAAAAATGATCCAACCTCGATATTTGAACCCAATCATCAAAACTTTCAAACCAATGAAATCTTTTTGAACAATCAACTCCAATGTGGCGATCGCTAATAAATTCTTTTGGAAACTTTCACTTTTTGTGGTGATCGCCATGTTCATTGTGGTGATCGTCATGTTCATTGTGGCGACTGCTAATAAAATTTCTTGAAAATCCTAGAACAAAGTGGCGACCGGCACTTCCAACATAGTGACCACAAACTTGCATTGTGGCAACCGCCAATAAAAGCTCTTCAAACCTTCTTAATTGTGGCGATCGCCAACTCCTAACCTACCGACCGCCAACTTCAAATGGCCTGATGTGTCCCAAAACGTATCAGCATCTCATTGGTTGAAAAATTCTATAAATACCGTACTCCGTCGTATATTTTCAAGGGAGAATTTTAGAAAAAGAGAAGTTTTGTGAGAGAAGCTCTGTCGAGTCGTTGAGAAATTTCGAGTCCCGACGCCGAAGCCTTGCTGAAGTACCGAGAGCCGAACCTCCTATACTAAAATTCTGAAACCCTAGCTTGGATCATCGCCTGAGGACCGAATTACCCATCACCATTACTGACTTGAGGATTCTTTAGCGATCTAGGTATTTCACTTAGATCCCTGGTCCTTCTAACTCCATTTTCTACCCCTGTGGAATAACTGGGTTATTTCATTATTTTATTTATTTTACATTACTTATATAGTTGTTTTAATTATTAGAATTCATTTTTAATGAATGTGTTTAGCTTGTTTAATTTTGCTTAACTTGTTTACTTAAATATTAGTTGCTTTATTTATTTATTTACTTACATTTAAACTTATTAAATTATTAAATAGTACTAATATAATTTAGCAAAACGATTAACGATATCGTTATTATTATAATTCAAGCACTTACATATATATGGTTGTAATTCTCAATATTACACCATTTTAATTTTAGTATTTTATTTTTTTTCTTTTTCTTTCTTTTTATGTTAGTTTAATATTCTAGTATTTAATTTTTTTTTCTTTTAGTATTAGTTTAATATTCCTTTCCTAACATTATTTCTTTTTCTTTTCTTTTAGTTAGTGAAATTTTTTTTTTTAGAATTTTTTTTCTTTTGTTTTTTCTTTATTATTAGCTTTATTCCCCTTATAATGTTTTATTTTTTTTTATCCTTTTTTTTCCTTTTTAAGGTTAGTTTAATTTTCTTCTTTTATAGTATTTCTTTTATCTCTTTTTCTATTTCTTTTATCTTTCTTTGCTAAGTATTAAAACTCCATCAAAATCCTTTAATTTAGTTTTTCTTTCTTTCTTTTTTCCTTTTTCCTTGTTCTTTTATTTTGTCAAGCATTAAAATCCTTTGGAATCTTCTAATCTTGGTTTCATTTCTTTTTAATAGCACTCACTTTATTTGTCTTTTCTTTTATTTTGTTTAAACATAAAATCCATAAAAAGATCTTTTAGTTTTAATTTAACTTTCTTTTGATAGTATTTTGTTTATTTTTTCCTTCATTTTATTTCCCTTTACATAAATTCAAAAAAATCTTTTAATCATTAGCTTAGTTTCCTTTTGTAAGACCCTGAATCGTATTATATTTTTTTTGCATGATTAGTGTTGATGGAGTAAGAACTAAAACTTGAACTTGAACTTGGTGATATTTTGAGCTTAGATACGGATAAAAAAATATGTTAGAGGAAGAATATGAGACTCTAATGGACATTCGGACAAAAATATATAAAAAGTGTGTGAAGGAAAGTGGCATATCTTCACTAAATTGGCCATAACATTTTTTACAAGAACGACCCTAATTGGAGTTCCGATAAGGAGATATGTTTGTTCAAAGTTGGACCAATAGTGCAGTCGTGAAAGACCGATCAATCGGTCCCGAGAAGGATCGATCAGTCTGTGATGGACAGAGACTACAAATCTCAGTTTTTGAGTTTATTTTGTCATTTCTCTCCTCTCTCCTCTCTCTCTAAAGCTTATTATGAGCGAGCTAGGGTTTAATTTTTGGAGGTCCTTAAGGGTTTTCATGTTCGTGGGAGTTAGAGATCTTGCCATTTCCTTGCATGAGCGGCCGTTGGAGAGCTTGGATAGGCGTTAGAAACTCCCTTGAAGTTGTGTATGTTGGGCTTTAGCGATTTGGAGATCATGCGGGGCTTGATTCTTGATGATGAATCTTCTTTGAGGTAGGATCTTGACTACTCCTTGTGGTTTATAATAATTTGTGTTGAAAATTTTGAAACTAAGTTAAACCCTAATGAAATATGATACGTGATATAAAGAGAAGCACGAATCAGTGGGGGTTTTTTATACGAGTATCTTTGATTACTTGAATACAGTTGTTGATGACAAGTTAAGAGGTTGGTAAAAATAAGAGGAGGTGTTGAAAGTACAAATATATAACTTTTCTTATACATTGATGATGGTGGTTTAATTTTATGGAAACATGAAATTAAAGTATTGAAACATATGTTTAATTAGATGTGTGTGTTGAAATGTTGAATGAGATGATAAGGTGAAGTTTTGAAATAAAAGAATAAATTACTTTGAGAACTTTGGAATTTTAAGAAATGATTATCTATGATTTTAAGAAAATATTGTACAAAGAGATTTTTGGATTGTTTTTTGTGAGACCCTATACCGTTTTATTTTCATATTTATGCATATTTGGTGTTTCGTACACGTGTTGATATTTTTGTCTTAACATACTTATATGAGTTATGATGCATGTTTTGGATTAATTAGAGTATACAGGGTTGGCCCCGGGAGCTGCAAGGAGTTACGGTGCAAATTTCAAAAATTTAAAAAAAAGGATATTTTGGAGGCCTATAAATATATGGAGTTAGATATTTTCAAAATATATTTTCAAAACTTAACTCTTAAGTTTCTTTCTTTTTTCTCTGCCTTCTCTCTAACTTCTCGGGAGCTTGGGGCTCGATTTTCAACGATCCAACAGCGGATCCTTACTATTGGTATTGTGGTCTACGCATCCATCCGGATGGATTTTGATTCCGACGAAACTCGAATTTGCACGTGGATCGATGTGTTGAGTTTTTGATCTAACGAGGTAGGATCTCAGATTCTACTGCTGTATAAGGGTACCATATGTAATCTTATACTGTTTCACCGTTTAAAAACGCATAAAATGTGATTTTATGTTTTAGAACTTGTTTTGATTTAAAACTATTTTTCGGCGTTCTCGGTGGATGGAAGTATATTTTGAGGGTTTTCCTTCGAGGTTGTGGTGCGGGGCTTGGGCGTGTTGAGGTATGAAGGTGTTTAATGAGTGTTTGATGGTGTTTGGAGGTTCGATTTGAGTTTTGGGAGCAAAAACCAGTGAACCCGTAGCTCAAAACAAAATCTAGAAAAGTTCAGTCGACTGAACCTTGGAGGTCAGTCGACTGGATCTTGCTTTGGGGAGTTCAGTCGACTGGACCAGGAGGGTCAGTCGACTAAAATTGCTTATGTTTTTGGTTCTCTTTTGCAAAGAGTTTTTCAGTCGACTAGGGGCTTAGGCTAGTCGACTGGGGTCCTGTGTGGGCTGTTGATGTTGGTTTTGATGGTTCGGGTGGTTTTTTTGGGAAAATGATGGTTTGCAAAAGGAGTTTTTACAAAAACTTTTGAGAGAAACGTGTTTATTGGAGGTTTGGAGCTAACCCTAGGGGTTAAGGCTCGCTTTCTAAAACGTTTACATGAAAATATGTTTTTACATCCTTTGGTTTGATCTTCATGGCTTCATGGATTGGATCTCTTGCTTATACATGCATTGTATAACTACTTTTGAAAAAAATATTTTAGAAATATTTTGTTTTGATCTCCTGGTGACGGATGGATCTATGTACATATATAATGTACCGATTTGATAAATGTTTTAAGAAGATTATCTAGATGTACCGAGATGACGTGTATGTGGCACGAGTTGCCCTCGGTGTAAGTCCAAAAATTGGCGCAGCGTAGGTATTGAGATCCTTCGGGTTAGTCCCAGTAAACTGAGACGATCGGGTGCTCAGCTCCCTCGGGTGTCGTGCCTGTAGATTGAGTAGTTCGTTATGGTGCTCCGTATAGAACCTGTGTGTATCTAGGCGATGCCATGATATCTGAGGGTTAGAAACTGGACAGGAGTCTATAGTTGTGAACTCTATCCCCTTGTGATGGAGTCGGTACATAAGATCTTATTCTTCTTTTCTGCGATGGTACATTTCGCGATGGAACGATGTTTTGATTACTATTTTTTCTTAACTGTGGTTGGTTATTTGCAATATTTGCATCACATGATTTTAATGATAAAACAAGGGATTTTATGTTAGTGAAACCGTTTTGGGAGACTTGTGTGGTCTGATGGAAAAACTTGAGGGTTTTGGATGGAAGACCTATTTTAATTTTGTGGTAGAGTTCGCTCCCACCATATGATTGCATATTCTTGCTTTAAAGCTTATTATCTGTTTTTATTGGGCTTCGACTCATGGGTGAAATTTTTCTGTAAAATTATTTTCAGGTGATGATGTAGATGAGGTATAGCTTGGTGGTGCTCGCGGTGGCGGAAGACTTTTACAATTTTTTTTTTTTTTGGTATCCCTGTTCGTGAAGGCAGGTTTTGTACGCCATAAGGCGATATATTGTGTGCATGTTGAACTGTATGTCTTTCCTTTATGAGAGATACACTATGTTGGGTATTCCATTGGTTTCAACAGGCAAATTTTAATGTATGAAAATCTGTATTTTCATATAAAATGGATGTTTAGTGGATTTTCACGTGACCCCGAATTTTGGGACGTGGCATTTTTGCTCCACAAACTTTTGCGCTCCGAGGGAGGTTTGGAAATGGTTTTACTCTCTTTTTAAAGGTTGTTTCTCATCTAAAATATTTTTAAAAATGTGCTATAATTCTTGTTAGTATTAGAAATTAATATTTTGGCTTGAAAAAGGCCTGGAGCAGGATGGCTTGATAGACCGATCAATCGGTCTATCGAGCGGTTCTTTGATGCTCTCGGTACTCTTGTGCAGGCAAGAGACCAATCGATCGGTCTCTTCACCGATCGATCGATTTGATTGTTTTTCAAAACTTTTGATGTTTCGCTTAAAGGTTTGACTCTTGGAAACTTTAAACTTAGCTTTTGGATTACTCTATTACATTAGTTAAACTCTCGATTTGGCATTTTTTAAAAAGTTTTGAACTCATAATTTGTTTCGTTTTAAATCATGTTGGTTTAAATAAGTTTTATTGGATATTGGCTTATAAAAAATGGATTTTTGAGGAGTGTGGTTTAGTATGATTATTTCTTAAACCCTTAGTTTTGGAAGAAAACGTGAATTTCTAATGTATTTATATATGCATATGATGGGTGCCTCTTTTTTTTTTTAAATGACATGATTTTTATTGCATAAGCTTTGTCTTGGTACTCTATGGAATGGGTAAATGAGATGTGATATATGAGACATAATATATTGGGGTTATGATGCATATGACATTAAAAAAAATCTGAATGCTCAAACGAATTTTGATGAGAAAAAAAATGAAATGAGAAATTTGATTTAGATATTAATGATAATGTGTGAAAATAATTGGGAAATGAACCAGTTGTGGGTTGAACTCCCGAATTTGCGAAATTAAATGTTATGAGCAAATAATTAACCGTATGGATGGCTATGAATTAAGTTGGCCTGGCAGGTCCGCGATGAAAGATCGAAAACTTGAGCAAGATGGGGGGCCACATGCCCACAGGTTAGTCTCCAAAATGTGGTATTGTATCGTGGTGAGTTATAAAACTATCTATTACCCAATGGTTTCGCGTAACCTATTGAAAATTAATAGGGAGAGATTTCTATAAACTGCACCCGATACCGGTTCATTAGTTGTGAATGCGTCGTGGTGAGTTATAGAATTATCTATTACCTAATGGCTTTGAGTAGCCTATTGAGAAGTAATAGGGAGAGATTTCTATAATTTGCACCCGATGCCGGTTTATAATGTGATATGATTTTTGCGAAAAATCGGGTGATGAGAAAATAATATGATTTTATGTGAAAGTAATGAATGTTTTGAAAAAGGTTTATGGAAAGAACAAATTGGTATGCGTGAGTGTGTGCGTTGGAATAAATAATAATAATTTGTGAAACTTGCATTTTATTTTGGTTGCACCCATCACACCTCACAAATCATGCATAACACTTGATTAGTCTTTATCCTACGAGTTTCGGCTCATATATATTTACATAAAACTATTTTAGGTTTCGAGGATCTGAGACAATATCAGGGCAAAAGATGCATGTAAAAAAAGGGGCAGAGGGAAGATCTAATATTTCTTTTGTATTTACAATATGATTGTACAGAAAGTAAAATAGATGATTGTAATGATATAAGTGTTGTAAATGATCTCTTGAAAATTTAGAATTTTGTTTGGCCTTGTGACATGTTTTATTATGGTTGTTTTAAGAAATTGGGTTGAGTTTACGGGTTTCCGAGGTTTGGGACGTTACACCTTTCACTTTTTTTATTTTTAGTTAGAATTTAATATTTTTAAAACATGTTCCATGTTAGTATATTTTTGGATTGTTTTGGTAGTTTTGGTTATTTTGACCATTTAGTGATGTTGTTAGCATTTTTTATGTTCATTTGTAGTATATTTTACATATCAACTATTAGCATTATTTTCATTTGAATCATGCTAGTTTAGGTTGTTTTGCATGCGAGTTTATTTTATGTATCCTTTAACTGAAAATTACATGCCGAAGGACTTAAGATTTTTCTTTTGATATTTGTTTTATTTGGCATTTTATACACATATATTATGTATTTTCTTTATTTGATTTTGGATGTTCTCTCTTTGCCTCCATTTTCTTTATTTGCATGTATTTAAAAAAAAATTTATTAAAGAATCAATGATGATTAGTAGAGACCAACCTTACAGTTGGGCGAACGGGGTGCCTAACACATTTTCTGATTCGTAACTTAGCCCTCGAATCCTTATTCTCTGGTTAAACATTTTAAAGATTAGTAGCCATTTTTGTTTTTCTTGGTTTTTCTCAAAAATCAAGTGGCGACTCTATTTTCAACAATATGGAGTTTTCAAATTTTGGCTTTTAAGGTGTTAAAATATTTTTCAAACATATTTTGAATTTTCTTTTTTTTTTACCATTTTCAAAATCCCAAAATTCCAGCGCCACACAAGTGGGAGGTGGTACTGCAAACATGCTTGAGATTGCAACAAAGGAACTCCGACATAGGAAAATATCCTTCATGATTCGCTGCTACTTACTTGATGGAAGTTATGAGGACTAGGGAGTGGATGAATTTATCGTTGAAAACTCATGTAGGAGGCAACTATCAAAGGCAGTATGTTTTAGCAAACAGTGTGAAAGGTGTCGAGTTTACTTGAAGAAGCAAGGGCCTACTAGCAAAAGTAGTAGTCTCACCGTGGTGAATAGCGTCTAGGCCAATCAATGTCTTGGCCAGAACCAATGGGACAAAGTCTTTCCTCGACCACATCTGACCTGCAATGTCAACCAGTGAACAACAGACTCGTCCATTAGAAGTAAAGAGAAGTTACCGAGTAAGGAGGCAAAAACACAGGGCATAGCGACGTCGTAATTGAAAGCTAAGCTCAATAAGATCGTCAGTGGGATGAAATCTATTTATGATCCAGGAGATATTGAGACAGTCATCGAATGCCAAAAAGGAAGCTTCCATCTTGGACAAACAACAAAGTTATATAATTTTCTGACAGTTAGAAAGGAAAAAAGTTGGCACAACTACAAATTTCCTCGAGGTCAGATCTAGATTGACAGCAAATTCCTCTATAGAGGGGCACAACTCTTCTAAACCAAAATGGAAGACATGAGATTGCAGGTCCCACAGTTGTGCAGCAGTTTGTGATAGTGGTTCGTTGATCTTTACAGTCATCAGGGAGAACAAGGAATTATTGCCAAACAAGGCGTAGTTCAAATGTTTAATCTGTGAAAATTCCTCAACCCATGCAGAAAGTGGGCCATGGAAGGAAGCAATATTGATGAAAGTGACAGAAAATGGGGACCATAAGGGCTGTATTTATAACGCATGAGAAGGCTGGACATTAAAAACTGCAAAAAAAGTACAGCTGACTGCCACCTTAGAGTATGGGACCGCCATGTTAATAGTACATAGTACAAGGCCTCCACCTTCAAAACATGGCGACCGCCACTTGTCTCTTGTACTTTTTGGCGACCACCAGCTTCAGACCCAACGACTGCTAGGTTTAAAGGTAGCGGGCACCCTGTTTTGTACTCCTTTTTTTGTAGTTTTGTATTATGTGCTTGAATGAAACATTCTTGCTCATTGTATCATACAAAGTAGTTTAAACAAGTATATAAAGAAAGTCATGCAAATGGATGTATATATAAAGCAGTGAATGGCTCGAAGGCCCAAATGTATCAGAACGTATGTGAGACAACGGCACCCAGGCCCATCAAGCATATAAACTGGGGCACGCAAGCCTATAAAACTAATGTATCAAAATGTATGAAGAAGGGGGAATCTCTCTCTCTCATCATCTTTGGCAAACGTGCCAGAAAGAAGGCTCAGCCTCATCAGAGCTGACATCTTCAAAAAGCGTCTCCTGGTCATCACTGTCATCCCCGCCATCTAAAGAAGAAGATACAATGCGAGAAGAGGCACAGGACCTGCGGCCTCGAGCTGGAGCCTGGACTAGAACCTGAGGTCAGACCGGAGCTTGCGACTGTACTATACCGGTGACTAGTGTCGGAGGCTGTTAAAAGGAAATAGGGATCAGAGCAAAATACTAAAAAGTGCAAAAAAGTCAACATGTCATAAGATACTCACTATAGCTACTAGGGAAAAAACAATGCCAGCTGCTCGTATGGTGGTATCGATCTGGCAGATCAGTGCCCTCTGATCCGTGAATATCAGCAATAGGTGGTCTAACCATGCTTGATTAACCTGTAAAAAAAAAAAAAGAAAAGATAGGCAGTCCAAGTAAAATAAACTAGAAAATAAAGTAACCAAAAGGAAGGAGGAAGAACGAAGATAAACCTGACTAAGCTTAGCTCTAAACTCTGGCGCTGGCAGAACCAAAATTGAAAGAGGAAAGGGGTAGCCGTATGCTACGATTTAAATCTTCCATGGAATCTCTGGGCCCCTCATCACTCCAGCAAGTCCCTCAGCAGCTCCAGCACCAGCAGCAGTAGCACCTGCTCCACCAGCTCCAATACCAGCATCTCCAGTAGTAGTAGCCTTAGGAGTAGCCTCTAGTGCTTGTTCTCTCCTCCTACCAGCAGGCGTAGCTGGGCCAGGACCTAGTGGTCCTAACAGATGTGCCCGGGCCCATGCTGTGTAGTCACTTTCAAGTCCTAGAAGCTCTGTAGCGTGGGTCCCCATCATCTCAAGTAGCATGTCAACTTGGCTAATATGGTCTGTTCGGCGCATACGAACTAGAGGAACAGCTAGAATCTTGAAATGATCAAGATCTAGGGACTAGCGGACCACCCTCTCTACTAAGTAGTACTCTCGATAGAAAGGTCCCTTTAGCAGAATCCACATTGAAGAGGCGTCGCGGCTATGCATCGAGTCCTCGCCAACTCGACTCTCCATCCCCCGCCAAACATCCTAATGAACCTGCATGAATAGTGTGACCAATGAAAAAAGAGAACAGTATACAATATAATAAGCAGTGTAGTAGTGTCCAGTGTTCAGTGTGCAATGAGTAGTAATTAGTGTGCATAACATAGAACAGTGCTAAGTGTAGAAAATAGTGATCAGTATAGTGCAGTGTAGTGCAAAGAATAGTGTAGTGAGGAGAATAGTGTATAGTATAGTGAATAGGGATCAGTGAATGGTGCAGTGCTAAGTGCAGAGAACAGTAATCAGTACAGTGCAGTGTAGTGCAGAGAATAGTATAGTAAGGAGAATAGTGTACAGTATAGTGAATAAGGATCAGTAAATCGTGCAGTGCAGTACAGTGCAGAGAATGGTGTTCAGTGTGGTAAGGAGTAATCAGTGAACAATGAACAGCAAGAGGTGCAGTAGAATAAATTAAATGGTACCTGATCTGGGGTCAATCGGTCTAGAGATGCCCTGAATATGTTTAAATCCTTTCCTCTAATTTTTTTCCCCTTTAGACCTCGGGACGACCAAGCTGCATGGGGAATAACTAGAGGGTCAGTAGAAGAGTTTGCCAGGACATGAAGCCCAAGGAACTCATAGGTCTAAAGCTATAAAGAGAATATGTCAACAAAAAGAACAGATAACAGATAACAAAAAAATAAATGAACAGTATGTAGAAACTAAAACATACCTCCCAGACCCTCCAGTATCCTTCAATGCTGAGCTCTTAGAGTAATCTGGTCAAGGCCCTCATCGAGCCATAGAGTGTAGCAAGAGCAGCTCATCCTTAGTAATATATGGATACTCGGTCGAGGCCGACGAGAGCGCCGAGATAGTGAATCGAAAACAAGGAGGTACCGAACATGTATAGTAAACAATCGCGAGCAACCCACTCGTAGTGACAGGCCTCGGTGTAGTGGAAATGATGAAAGTGCTCGAAAAACCAAGTATACTTGACTTTGTCTCTGTCTATCTGAACTGGAATAGTGCCAAGTAGATAAGTCAGAGCATCGACTAAGCGAGCATTGGATGGATCAAATGGGATAGGAGCTCCCCTAACCTGAATGCCAGTCATCATGGCAAAGTCAAGATGCGTCAAGGTGGCCTCAAAAGTGGTGAAGTTAAAGGTGTTGGTAGTATCCCACCACCTCTCCGTCGGTGCCGTCAGCTAGACCCGATCATTGCTCGTCGTACCCAATAATGGTATGAACCGAGCAAAGCCAGAAGCATTAATAAAAGCTCGGCTAGGAGCGGGGATGGCATCATACCACTCCAACACCTTACCAGAGGTGCAACCGCCAAACCCCCTGACGTACTAGCCAACCTGAAAAGAAGAAGATGATCAGAAGAGATAATAAGAGCAGTCAAAGTAAATGGAATGCAGAAAATATAGAAAGCAATAAAATACCCTAGGTTCGTGTGTGTGTGACGATCCTTCTGTTCTTTCAAGCCTTAAAAGACTAGGCACCCTAGGCCTTGGTGCACTAGCCAAATCTTTTTAACCCTAGGGTCGTGAGTGTATGAAGATCCTTTAGTTCTTTCAAGCCCTAGAAGACTAGGCACTCTAAGCCTGAGTACGCCAGGCAAATCTTTTTAACCCTAGGTTCATGAGTGTGTGACAATCTTTCGGTTCTTTCAAGCCCTAGAAGACTAGGCACCCCAGTCTTAATGGGCCAGGCAAATCTTTTTAACCCTAGGTTCGTGTATGTGTGTGACTATTCTTCGGTTCTTTCAAGCTCCAGAAGACTAGGTGCCCTAAGCCCTGGTGCACAAGGTAAATCTTTCAACTCTAGGTTTTTGTGTGTGTGACGACCCTTTGGTTCTTTCAAACTCTAGAAGACTAGAAATCCTAAACCCTGGTGCACAAGGCAAATCTTTCAACCCTAGGTTTTTGTGTGTGTGACGACCCTTTGGTTCTTTCAAACTCTAAAAAATAAGAAACCCTAAACCCTGGTGTGCCAGACAAATCTTTCCACCCTAGGTTCGTGTGTGTCTGCCGATCATTTGGTTCTTTTAAGCCCTAGAAGAATAGGCACCCTAAGCCCGGTGCGCCAGGTAAGTCTTTTAACTATAGGTTCATGTGTGTGTGATGATCCTTTGATTTTTTCAAGCCCTAGAAGACTAGGCACCCTAAGCCTTGGTGCGCCAGGTAAATCTTTCAACCAGAGGTTCGTGTATGTGTAGCGATCCTTTGGTTCTTTTAAGCCCTAAAAGACTAGGCTCCCTAAGCCCTGGTGTGCCAGAAAAATTTTTCAACCCTAGGTTTGTGTGTATGTGTAACGATCATTTGGTTCTTTTAAATCCTATAAGACTCGACACCCTAAGCCATAGTGCGCCAGGCAAATCTTTCAACCCTAGGTTTATGTGTGTGTGACGATCCTTTGGTTTTTTTAAACCCTAGAAGACTAGGTACCCTAAGCTCTGGTGCGCCAGGCAAATCTTTCAACTCTAGGTTCATGTGTGTGTGACGATCTTTTGGTTCTTTTAAGCTCTAGAAGACTAGGCACCCTAACCCATGGTGCGCCAGGCAAACCTTTCAACTGTAGGTTCGTGTGTGTGTGTGGCGATCCTTTGATTTTTTTAAACCCTAGAAGACTAGGCACCCTAAGCTCTGGTGCGCCAGGCAAATATTTCAACCCTAGGTTCGTGTGTGTATGACGATCATTTGATTCTTTTAAGCCCTAGAAGACTAGGAACCCTAAGCCTTTTAACCCTAGGTTCGTGTGTGTGTGACGATCATTTAGTTCTTTTAAGCTCTAGAAAACTAGGCACCCTAAGCCCTGGTGTGCCAGGCAAAATCTTTCAACCCTAGGTTCGTGTGTGTATAACGATCCTTTTGTTCTTTTAAGCCGTAGAAGACTAGGCACCCTAAACCCTAGTGCGCCAGGTAAATCTTTTTAACCCTAAATTTGTGAGTGTGTGACGATCATTCAGTTCTTTTAAGCCGTAGAAGACTAGGCACCCTGAGCCCTAGTGTGTCAGGCAAATCTTTCAACCCTAGGTCTATGTGTGTGTGACGACCCTTTGGTTCCTTCAAACCCTAGAGAACTAGGCACCTTAAGCCCTAGTGAGCCAGGCACATCTTTCTTTCAACCACCTCTTTGTTTTTTATGATTTTCTAAAAAAATAAAAAAATAAAAAAAATTAACTTTTAAACCTTGACTTGGTTTTTAATATTTTTTTTGTTTTCTCTAGATAAATTTAATTTTAAAGTCTTGAGTCGACTTTTTAATTATTTTTATCCCGTTTTCATTCTAAATTTTTAGATCTTAACTCGACCTATTAATTTGTGATTTCTTTCCCGATGAGAATAATTTTAAGTCTTGAGTCGATTTTTAATTATTTTTATCCTGTATTTCGTCCCGTATTTTTAGGTCTTGATTTGACCTATTAATTCGTGGTTATTCTTTCCGATGAAGATAGTTTTAAGTCTTAACTCGTCTTTTAATTATATTTATCTTGTGTTTTGTCCTGAATTTTTAGGTCTAGATTCGGACCTATTAATTTGTGGTTATCTTTTTTATAAAGATAGTTTTAATCCTTGATTCGGTTTTTAATTATTTTTATTCCGTACTCGTCCCAAATTTTTTGGCCTTGACTCGACTTATTAATTCATAGTTCTCTCATATGAGGATGATTTTAAAGTCTTAACTTGACTTTTTAGTTATCCTTATCATGTTATCGTTCCGCGTTTTTAGATCTTTACTCGACCTATTAATTCGTTGTTACTTTCCCAGGTTAAGATAATTTTTAGGATCTTGATTCTTTTAATTATTTTATCTCCACTCGAGTTCTTAGATCTTAACTCAATCTTTGACTTGTTTGTGCTTCTTTTAAATCCTGACCCTAGAAAACTAGGCACTCTAAGTCATGGTGCGCCAAGCAAATCTTTTCTTACGAGCCTCTCCTAGTTTTTATTTAATTGTTGAAAAACTCCCCCCAAAGATTTATAGTAATGCCCCCGTAGTTTTTTATAATTCTTAAAAATAGAAAATAAAAACATCCCCCTTAGATTTTATGTTTTTTTTCAAAATAAAAAATAAAAAATCACACCCTTAGATTTTATGTTTTTCCCAAAATTAAAATGACCAAAATTAAAATAAAAAAACCACCCTCATAGGTTTTATTTTTTTTTCCAAAAATAAAAATAAAAAATCACCTCTTTAGATTTTATGTTTTTCCCCAAAAATAAAAATGAAAAAATCACCTCCTTAGGTTTTATGTTTTTTCCCAAAA